>CM045763.1:137214567-137403493 GCA_025200525.1 Camellia lanceoleosa
GACATGTCAGAAGAAGCCCGCCACGGGCCTCGAATTCAACACATCTACGTAAAAATTTTACCAATGACCCGACGCAGGGCTTGGTATTTGTACATACTATGCCGTAGAATGCAAGTTGCCTGCTTAAGTACTACCTTATACACTTTGATGACCGTAATAAGTCTCCGGATTCTGAGCGCGCCTACGGATACCACGATTAAAGCGTCTTAATAAAGTCTCCGGATTCGAGCGCCTTCTGCGTGGATGGCTCCACGACGTCGAATAAGTCTCCGGATTCGAGCGCTCTTCGTGGATTCCACGACTATCTACCGAATAAGTCTCCGGATTCGAGCGCCTTCGTGTGATACCACGATTAGCCAAATAAGTCTCCTTCCGGATTCGAGCGCCTTCGGCATACTCACTTCGATTGGTCAATAAGTCTCCGATTCGGAAAGCGCCTTCGTGGATACCACGCATTGGCCTAATAGTTCTCGATTGAGCGGATAATTAATGACACGATAAGTCTCTCTCGATTCGAGCGCCTTCGTGGGATTCCACGACGTCCTAATAAGTCTCTCGATTCGGAGCGCCGATACTCATAGATCATCTAAGGCCGCATTAAGTCTCCAGATCTCGAGCTACTTGCATGGATTCCACTATCTACCGTCAATAAGTCTCCGATTCGAGCTACCAGGATACCACTATTGGTCATTGTTCTGATTCGAGCGCCTTCGTGATACCAATGCTATCATTGGCCAAATAAAGTCTCCTGGATTCGAGCGCCTTCAGGATTCTGCTACGATTGACCTAATAAGTCTCGTGATTCGAGCGCCTTCGTGATTCTAATGGATTCCATCTATAATAAGTCTCCTGATTCGAGCGCCTTCGGATTCCACTCGATTACGAATAAGTCTCCAGATTCTTGATATCTTCGGGGATGCTGCCACGATCGCCGATAAGTCTCCCGGATTCGAGCGCCTTCGTGGATTCCACTATCGGGCTTAATAAGCTCTCCGGATTCGAGTGCCCTTCGAGTATATGATACCACGATATACCAATAAGTCTCCGGATATTCGGAGCGCTTTCGATTCCACTATCGTCAACAGCCCTGATTCGAGCGCCTTCGTGGATACCACGATATCGATAAGTCTCCTGGATTCGGAGCGCCTTCGTGGATTCCACGACAATGCCGAATAAGTTCTCGATTCGTAGCGCCGTGGATTCCACGACAATGGTGCCTGATCTGCAGCCCCTTTGGGTGCATGACATCTAAGCGTAATAAGTCTCCGACCGAGTTTCCTTCAGGATACCACGATTGGCCGTATAAGTCTCCGATTGGGAGCGCCTTCGTGATTCCACGACCTAATAAGTCTCCGGATTCAGAGCCCCTTTGGGTGCATGACATCTAAGGGCCGGATAAGTCTCCGGATTCAGAGCGCCCTTCATGGGGATCACGATTTAACTGACCAACTACATGGTTCCTAAATTGGAGCCGATCGATGCGTGTTCGAACGTTTACATTACGCAATACAAAAGCTGACAATAAATTGAGATAGGGCGTTTAATTACGCGCAAAACATTTCAAAATCTGCTAATAAAGAAATTCTATTTATTCAAAAGCCGCTATACATTTCGAGCATTTGATAAAATAATTCTATTTATTCCACATTGTAGCCTACTCATTACGCCTTCGCTCGCTTTCAATTTCAACTCTAACACGGAAGGTAATGCCGATGATATAGGGCGGTCAAGATTTATGCCCACCGGACCCAAGAGCTTCCATAGCTTGAAGGGCCTTTGATCCAAACCATGCTTGAAACCACGATTCAGATCGCGCAGACTCCTCCTCTAGGTCCTGCTTTTGGCCTTCCTAATCCGGCCTTCAAGCCGCCCCGATATCCGCCTCATAATCCAGTAGCCTCCGTCGCCTCTCCCCATGATTTTCGTTTGGCCGTCCACCACCGACTTGGCCGCTCGAACACTCTTCAGGTCCCGAAGCTCACTCTTAGCCTTTTTCGCCCGAGCCTCCAGACTGCGATTCCTTTCGTTTTTTTTCTCATTCTCGCTTAAGCCATAGCAGACGATCCCGATTTCATAAGCTTTATATACCTTTTGATGTTCTATGAATGCCATCCCGAATACTTCAAAATCTCGACGTCCGACCATCGATCGTTGACCTCCGCGAAAAATCACGAGCTTAACTCGACCGCCACATCCGGGTCTTTAATTATAGAATCCACCGGCTATTGGTCTATTCTTCACGTATAACCGCAAAACTTAACGGCCGCGGGCGCTGCCTGGCTCAACAAGGTCTGGGCGGGAATCTCCCCTGTGGTCCGCCCTCTTTTGGGGTGATCTCGCTTGACGACCGGGGTCGCTTTTTCCCGATCCATGGATGCTTCCTTCCCGTGCAATAGGGCTCGTCACGACTCATTTAACCTCTAAACCCACCCAATGTTGGCCTCGCCAGTCCGGATCAAGCCTGAATAAGGAATGAGTCAAGTTGTTGGCATGAACTCACCTATTTATTCTCGGGGTTCATGCGTACCGAGAAAACGCTGAAAGATCGAGCCAAAGTCATATGCCTTACTCAAATTTATTCGGCCATATTTCAAGCAGATCGCTGGGCAAGGGCTAGATTCATCAACCTAGCCGCCATATTTTTAAACCATAACGCCGAGTAATTTATGCTCACCCAAATTTCTTGATTCAGAGCCATCGGCTCATTCGTCCTCGCCGCTACTCGCGCCAAGGCATACAGTGATTCATTAATCTATTCAAAGATTTTTCAAGCGCTTCCCTTTATTGCTAGGGCAAGACGATTCATTAACCTATTCGCCATATTTCAAGCCAGATCGCCGGGCAAGGGCTAGATTCATCAACCTAGCCGACCATATTTTCAAACGACAACGCCGAGTAATTTATGCCTTACTCACCGACCAGAGCCATCTACCATTCGTCCTCACTCACGCCTAGCTAAGGCAAGGGCGATTCATTAATCTATTCGGTCAGATTTCAAGCACTATCGCTTTTATCGCTAGGCAAGGGCCGATCTTATTAACCTATTCGACTATATTTCAAGCGGTATCGTCAAGCAAGGGCTAGATTCATCAACCTAGCGCTATATTTTCAAACGATAACGCCGGTAATTTATGCCTTTACCAAATTTCGATTTAGAGCCATCGGCTCATTCGTCCTCGTCATACCGCCAAGGCAAGGGCATTCATTAATCTATTCGGTCAGATTTCAAGCGCCATCGCCTTTTATCGCTAGGGCAAGGGCCGATTCATTAACCTATTCGCTATATTTCAAGCAGATCGCCGCAAGGGCTAGATTCATCAACCTAGCTGACCATATTTTCAAACGACAATGCCAAGTAATTTATGCCTTACGCAGCCCTCGATTCAGAGCCATCGGCTCATTCGGTCCCTCGCTCGCGCCCTGGCCAAGGCAAGGGCAGATGCATTAATATATTCGGCTGTATTTCAAGCGTTATCGCCTTTATCGCTAAGGCAAAGACAGATTCCTTAGTCCGATCGTCCGGGCTCAAAATTAAGTAATGTCATTCTTCATCAACAGCAAAATTGAGCACAACTCGTGACATTTTATATATACAAAATCAATAAGCTATAAGCCCGCACAAAAATGTCTGACAAAGCTTAACAATACATTTGTAAAATCCTAATACATTTGTAAAATCCTAATACATTTGTGAAATCCTAAGTCATTCGGCCCAAATACCTTCGAATTAGTCTCCAACGGCTCGACATCCACTTGCTCACGGCATCGGCATAGTCAAGGAAACTCTAGCTACAAAGAAGGGCTTTGTGCCCCATGCTTGAACCCCTGCTGGCGAGACCGTCCACATATTCGGCGAGCCCAAGATCTTCCCGTCAATACTTTTGAAGCAATACCACGCCAACCAACTCACCTTCCAGTCTAATCGCTTCCGGACAATCCCAAAGCTGCCCGCTTTCTCGGTCCGCCGGATTGATTTGGTAATGCGAAAGTTTTTCTACCTCGGCCTCGCCCGAGAAGCCTTTGTTCGCTCTCAAAACGCATCCTCGCCTCTTCCTTCGCCCTCTACTTGCTTTCAGAGCGGGTCAATCGATTTGACGGGCGCCGAGATGCCGACGCCCCATGCTCGGCTATCCCGCCGATGGTCCTAAAAAGGAAGAACCCAAAACATAACCTCAATAGTACTTGGATGAGGTGAAGAAAACTCAAAATACGATCAGAGTGCCGATTATGCGCCGCCAATGCCGTTGTGATTCATATCCTGTTCCACCGGAAGCCTCGATATCGACGGCAACGACACCGGACGTAGCCACACCGAATGCGATTCGATCTTTAAGCGCAAGCATTAGAGGAACCGCATGTCCTTACTATTGGATGAATGACAAAAGGAACAACCTCACTAGATCCTCTAATCGAGGACGCTACCACCTTTGTTCGTCTGAATTGGCCTTAAGGTCAAGAGGTATGTCAGTTTTTTCTCAACTTTTTGGCCGACTTCAATTAACGAAGATTCGGCATCCCGATCTTTTTCCGCTCTCTAGAACCCCAAAGACTCGCTGGGATTCAGAATGGAGGGAAGTCGAGATTCGGTGGCGGCGTATCTCGCATTTAAAGGCCTTCCGCTCATTGCCAGGCGGCTAACCTCTCCGTGATTCGCCTTTTTGGCAAGCTTTTGTCGACTCAATCCGCCATATCCGCGAGTCTCAGGACGGAAGATCCTCTATGTGTTGAAAAACATCTAAGGAAGATTCCCCGATCCCGACGAATGGAAGAGCGGCATCCAATACCTCCTCGCACTCGGTCTCGGATTGATCTAATTCGCGATATCGCCACCTGCTCCGCTTCGACCTGACCCTTCAAAGCCTACCGCCAAGTTTTTGAAGTCGACGCATAAGAGCACAAGGGAATCTTCACCCTTTGGAATCGGTATGTTTTCCGCCGAGAAGGTTGTGTATGTCGCTCAGAATAAACCGTAATGAGCCGCCTCCTCGCTTCAAGACTTCGACGGCCGAAATACCCGAGAGCAACCCCGATATCCGAAAGAGCGACGCCGGTTGAAGGTAGTATCTTTTTCAAACCCTCCTCGCACGAGACGTAAGATTTCAATGGAATAGGTTCTACAATAAAAATGAACACATGACAAATACAAGGAGATACTCAAGGGACTGCTCGCCTCCGCTCGGGAATAGGGTCAACACGATCGCCCCTTCGCCAAATTCCTAGTTACCCCGACAACGACCATAAAATCATCAACTCATTTCCCGAGCCGAAAGCATAGTGATTAGCCGATGGTCGGTGTCCTTAGCTCTAAGGAAATAACGCCTTGCCGACGGAGGATTTAGCCAAGGCATAGCAGTTTTACAGCCGTAATGCCAAGGTTAATTCCAATGCGCATATTCAACGCTACAATCCCCGTTATAATTCTAAAGAAATTCACGTTAGGTTGATAAGGATTAAATCCCAATAAAGCTAATGCCTCTTAGAAATGGGTGCAGAGGGAAGCGGACTCCACCTTCGCGATTGACAAAAGAGGAAAGACGACATGGTTTTGTCTTTTTCTCCTCTCCATAAACAAGGGTGCCGCTCACAAAGCGACAGATGACGTCATCGAATAGAGAAATGGCGCTTAATACAAAGAATTCGATTTGATGAGAGGAGGTCTTTCAAATGTTTCGCCATACCCTACAGCTTGACACAGATATGCCAAAGAATAAAATGGGAATAGTTCTCAAACCAAAGAAGTGGAAAACTTACAGAGGAGAAGAAGATATTGAGGAGACAAAATTGCAAGAACGATCCAAAAGGCATCCCAAAGGACTAAAGATTATGGAATGCGAATCCGGGACGCCAATCTTTAAAATCACAATGAATAGGTATGTAATGAAGAGGCGGAAGTCAGACGACAACCAAAAGGGGTGCACTCTAGACTAATATTTTAGGCTCAATTGCCAAAGTTTTGCTGAGTATTCAGACTGAACTACACTCCAGCCAACAGATGTTGGGAGAATGCTTGGGGGGCAATTGTGGGAGCCGAATATGTAGAAGAGTTAGAAGGGATATATCCCAAAAGTCGAGACCCTGCTCGCCTGCACTAATCAACTAAGATGCAATACATCGAGATCGCCGAATAGACGGGAGATTTATGTTGGAATAAACAAAAGGATAATAAGTAAAAAGTGGGCGCTGGGCCCGAGGTCCAAAGAATGGATATAAATACAAGAGCTTCAGATTTAGAAAGGTATGCAAGAAACACTTCACTAAACTTAGAAAACAAGCTTTCTTGAGTATAAGAACTGACTTGCCCGGAGTGCTAATCCTGCACTCTAATCGAGTATTTGTCTTTGGTGACTAGCCGAGTATCAAGAGCGCTCCCAGATCTCAAGAGTATTTCCAAAACCACTTCCCCACAGCAGAAGTTGAGTTACACTTGCAAATAATATAGTTGAACTGTTGGCGATGTTTCAATGAAACATGACTTAATAACCTAGCTTGAATTATACTTGCATATAATAGAGTTCAACTAAGTTGGCGATGTTTCTAAAGTGAAACATGACGAATAACTTAGACTTATTATATGGCAGAGTTGAATTATACTTGCATATAATAAAGTTGAACTAAGTTGGCGATGTTTCTAAAATGAAACATGACGAATAACTTAGACTCATTATACGACAAAGTTGAATTATACTTGCATATAATGGAGTTGAACTAAGTTGAAACTAACCTGGACTTGCCAGATCGGCAAAGTTAAACTCAGAATGGAAATAAGTGCATTTTAGTTAGATTAATAGAGAAACCAAGGTTGAGAACCTCGGCTAGTCTTTGTCGGAATCTGACTTCGGAGAAAGACCATAGACACATGCTTAATGTAAACTTAAGTGACACTTAGGTTCACATTAGGGGGCAGAGAGCTAGAGAATGATGAATAAAACTTAAAAGTTAAAAGTTAAAAGTTTAAGAGCTTGGGAAGACTTGTTGAAATTGTTTACAAGCTAGAATTGGCTTAGACACTTGTTGAAATTTTAGGAAAATTTACAAGTTAGCCGAGGTCATATTGAAAGAAGTATCCGAGATACATACTGGCCGAGATGACCAACCAGGTTGTCAAAACTTGGAAAGGGTGAAGTTTTAGTAGAAGACAGCATATGGAGGTAAACAAGCAATGCTTGACTGAATAACACTTGTAAAAATATTTTTAAGTGTTACCCAAGGTATTCCAATTGTTGGCCGAGGAAAACAGTCAAGGTCTGTATCCAAGGTATTATATTCCGGAGTTATTATGCAGTTAAGGTATGCTTTTGAAAGAGTGCAAAAATATTCTAAGTATGAAAGCAGTAAACTTGCTTAGAAGAAAGGAAGGCATACATTCAACACTTGGAAGAAAAAAATAAGATTTGCATTTAGAAAATAAACTTTTGTTCAAATACAAAAAGGCACTTCGGCCTTGCATAAGAGATTACTTGTTCATTTACAAAGACAAAAAGGGCACATTGGCCAAATATAAAGCTAACATTGTTCAAAAGTAAGAAAGAAAAAGTACAAACAAAGAAAAGATCCTAAACAGGCTGTTCTGCATATGTTTCGGCTTCAGCAAATATTGGTGAGAGTTTCTCGACAGCCTTCTCGGCCTCGATTTCGGCCTCGATCTCTAGAAGAGTCTTGTTAAGGCTCTTTTCGGTGCTTTCAACCTCGGCCTCAGGAGTGTTCTTGAGGACCTCGTTATCGTGTCCGAGTCAAGTCACCAACTTGCTCATTCAAAGTTAGAGACTTGGCCCCAAAGAACTTCATTCTTCTCAAAACATCGACGGCTGCCATTGTCTACCGACTTCTTCATCTCCTCACTCATCCTCGATTGATTGGTGAGGAATGGCACAACAAGTCGGCTTTAGTCCCGTGAGGGCTAGTCTTCAGGACAACTAACTCCTTCAAACAAATGCATCCAACCAAGGGTGTAACCCTATTGCATGCTGCTTGACTTGCTTTTTGTATTCATCACGGACGTCAATCGCCTTTCAAGGTAGGCCTTCTCGTCCGCCTTTTGATTTTGGCCTTTGTAAACAAAGCATGTTTGGAGCTCGGTTTGGGCCTGTGCCTTTTACTACTTGGCCTCTTTTGCGTTGGCCTGGGCAACCTTGGCAACGTTCTCTGACCTCAGCGAGGTCCTCAACCTTTTCAAGGCCGACTCAAGCCTTGCTCGATCCAGAAGACCTGACACGCGCCTCACTTTGTTTAGTGAGGATATGAGTTTACCTCCTTTGTCTTTTGGGTTAGTTCTTCTGAACTCATTGGTCTTGACGCAAGGGAATGACCCTGGATAGCTGCAAGAGTGCGAAGAAAATTGCTATATAAAAATAAGAGTTGAAATTAAAAAGTTACAAGTGTTGATACTTTCCAAGACACTGTGCTACATTATCATCGCATAGTTTTCATATTCGGAAAGCTCGGCCATCTAATTTATGTCTGTTGGGACCAGAACAACGATGGAAATGACGGCACTGACTTCCAAACTATCAAGTACGCTGTCCCCGGCTAAAAGGGGTCGGTCTCCAACCGTGACAGACGGAGTCCAAGGAGCATCGGTGTGGAAACCAGAAGGATTAGAGGACCCACTGGACCTTGGCTTTTTTGATTACGGTGGGTCAGACGCCTCGGCCTCAGCTGGCCTCTTGTCAGCAACGGGAGTACTCTTTTCGGACTTGGCCAGTTTTGAGATCGGTATATGTAACAAGCCCGCGAGGGACCTCGCTACAGTTCGGACTCGATTTTGTTGCGGTTCTCAAATCTTGAACCAAAGAGTCCAAATCCGGCAAATCGTTTTGAAGAAAAACAGATTTTTTGAAAGAAGTGCCAAACATGGATCGCTTGCCGATAACAGAGTCGCCACCTAAATATTTTTAAAATGGGAAATTTAGGAAACCCCGACTTAAGGCTAAAGGCCACGGTCCGGCTATTACCAAAGTTGGCTCGAACTTGGGTACGATTAGGAAGGTCACATCGTGAGCACCCTCTCGCCGGGTCAAAGACCCCTCTACTAACCATGATATCTCTGCTTTTGAAAACTTTGCATGCTCTTATTCCGGTTATTAGCCTAGGATTACTATGTGATGCTCGCAAAGAAACAAGTATAGACCGAAAGTCGTCGAATTGGGACAAAACATTTCATGTTTGTTTATTTGAAAATGGTGTGATGGTGCTACCCGCAGTAGGCTAAAATGCGGATTTGCCACCCCTGTGGGGCTTAGAAAAACATGATTTTGCCACTATCTAGTGGGCTTAAAACAAACAATAATTAATCGCTCCAATTCAAATAACTCAACCTCCACCCACAGTATTCAAGGCGCTTATATCACATAAGCATTTAGCCTCATGGTAAGCATGCTATTCATGGCAACACTCACACGCATGCAAGGATGCTAAAGCATAAAACTCACCGAGTACTCCAAGCCAAAACAAAAACCGATTAGAAATCATGCATGATCCTAAATACACAGAATTGCCTAATGCAACACATGCAAAGATGCAAACTATAGCAGTTCATTATTCTAAATATGGCATATGAGATGCAACAGCTATCAAGTACTCAATTTGGAATTGAAATACAGATGCAGTTTGTATGATGCGCCGAGCCCGGTGCATGCAAAACAGATGAATGATGCAAAACATGCTGTCATACTGTATGCTAATTGAAATATGCCCTATATCTAACCATCAAAGCAGGTAAATAAAAGGGAGAAAGACGTGGGGTTGGAAGACATACATCACACTCACGCACACTTATTACAAGTTTGCCCTCGCGCAGAGGGTCCGAATAAATATACAGTCCGAATAAATATACAAATTCTAATTAATTGACAGATTAAACTAAGAAAGTCAGAATCGGGCGCGGTGTCGTGGATCGCTCGCTGAAATCCACCGATGCCCCGATTAGCCTCTCGCTTGCATTGTTTCTAAATGCGCCACGGATTCTAAAAGTTGTTGATCTTTGATTTTGCCGCAACAGAGCGTGAAAAAGGGCATAGCAATGTATTTCACAAATGTATGCATGCCTCGATCTCGTGTTACCAATCACGATCTCGATGCATGATGGCCGAGGAGCCAATTGCACAACTTAATATGGAATGAATGTACATGAATGCTACAATTAAAACCTAACTCCATCATGGGCAATCCGGAAAGTGCGTGGATCGGGGAATTGAGACACACCGTCACCGAGTACGAATGTACCTCGCTTCCGTGCAATATGCATGAAATGCAACTAAGATACAATCTAGTATGCACAATGTCGATGAAAATGAGATGAAAATGAGATGTTTTGAAAAAGCGCGGCACGCGCACGCAAACCGAGGCAATGGCATGACATGTAAATCGGATAAACCGGCGCCTCGAATGCGTACATGCGGCACGCAAACCGAGGCGATTATAAAATGGAAATCGGATAAATCGGCGTTTCGAATCAGCGCACACGCGCACACAAACCGAGGCGATGATATGAAGTGCAAATCGGATAACTGGCAGCCAAATGCGCCACGGGCACGCAAACCGAGGCGATGATGAAATGTAACGAATGGCATACGGAATGACACGATGGACTTACACCAACATGGGAGAGCCTCAGCCACTCGCCAGAAAGAGGCCGTCGCAAAAATAAAGCCAAACGCTGCGTTCGCGACACGCAAATCAAGGAATGCATAAAATGGCATATGCACGCAGATTGGGCTTATGCCAACATGAGAGGACCTCACCGACTCACATAAGCCGCCAATGAATGAAAACGGAGTGCCTCGAAATGCATGCACACGGGCACGCAAACCGAGGCAATGCATTAAGGCATGAAATGACAAAAAAAAAATGATATGCAAGCATGCAAAACAAATTTCAGCAACTAAATGAAAGGGAAAACAGCCCCGAAAGTATAACAAAATTACAACCGAGGCCCGAAATGCGATGAAAAGCACCCGAAATGGCCTACGGCCCTACTAAACATGCAAAATTGGCACATGACAGCAAAAACAGTAGCAAGGCAGTCCCAAAAATAGCATCTTTTCAGTACAAAACATAGCCAAATTGTAAGCATAGATATGGCAACAATAGCTTGCAAAAATACGGAAAAAGAGAGGAATTACAAAGCAAGTGGTATCTACCATGCTCAAACCCAAAAAATCAGTTCTACAACAATAAAGATGAGCCAAAAATATTCACATTCACAGTAGATGACATCCCCCAAAACAGTGTGTAGATATACTAAACATAGCATGCAAAATAAGGGTCAAAAGAGGGTTATAAAGAGAGGTATCATAAGCAATGACCAAACAACTTAAGACCCTTAATAAAACTTTAAGAATAGACCAAAAAAAGACATTTTCTAAGCCTGATGAAGGCTGAAATCAGAAGCTAAGATGGCCTAAACAAGAATGCATTTTACGGAAAATCCGATGGATTACAAAAACAAGTACCAAAAATATTCACCAAGTGGCTTAAGGCCCTTAACAAAGAAAGACAAGGAGACAAAATAAGGCTCTTTCTAAGCCTGATGAAGGCTGAAATGGAGCCAAATAAGTCTAACAAAGCATGCAAAACATGACCAAAGAGAGATACAAAGAGAAGCCATTCATGGAGACACCAAACAAGATTGGTCCCTTCTACAATGTTGTAGAGGGACACAAAGTAGGCTCAAAATCAGTTTATAGCATGCTCCAAAAATAAATGCACATAAGCTAAAAATAGCATGCAAGTTTACGGTAATTTGGAGGATTTACAAAGGAAATGCATGATAGAGTCACCAAACATCATGGAGCCCTTCTTCAATGTTGAAGAGGGGCTCAAAATAAGCCCACCCACAGTATATAGTATGCTCGAAATCAGACCACTCAAAAGCCAAATAAAGCATGCAATTTTATGGCCTAAAGAGTGGTATTGAAAGAAGTATATGAAAGAGATACCAAATGAAGTTGAGCCCTTCTACAAAGTTGTAGAGGGGCTCAAAATAAGCACAAAACCAGTAGGGGTCAAAGCCCAAAACAGTAGGAAAGTAGGGTAGAAATAGGAAGCAAGAAACACAAAGATGGATTTTGAGACTTACCCTTGAAGATCCAACTTTTGCTACCTCTTGGCTTGAATTTGTTGCTTCTTGGCCACTGGAAAACACCCCTTTGCTGCTGGAAATGGTATGGTGATGATGGTGCTAAGGGTTGATGAAGGAATGGCCTAAGGACTTGAAGGTTTTTTGAATTTTTGGCTATGGAAATGAAGGCTTTTGAAGAGAGACTCTTGAAGCAAATTTTTGTAACCCTAGGGAAGGAGGAGGGCCACCTTTAAATAGGCAAGAAAATGTGTAAAGGGGAGGAAATGGAGGCAAGATTTCTCCCAAAATATCCCCCGGAGGGAGAGATATTTTGCAAAAAATATCCGGACAGCTGTGAAGAGCTGGAAAGCGAGTCGGGCCGGCCGTGATTTTTCGAAGGTGGCCGGCCACCCAACCCGTCGGCCACCACCCTATTATTGGCCGGCCATGGCCAAAAAAAAAGTGTTGAATTAATGGCCATAGCACCTTAGGGTCCTCCCATGTGTCCTCAACACAACCTGTGGTTGAAAATTGGCAATCAGAAACCAGAGAGACAACATTGGACTTGAAGGAGAGGCTCAAAATGAAAAAAGAATTAATGGCCACCAATTTTTAGGGTCCTCCCATGTGTGTAGAACAAGGTTCCATGGTTGGAATTTGGCAACTCAAGGTGAGGCACAACATTGGACTTGAAGGAGAGGCTCAAAATGAAAAAAATAATTATCGCCGACCAATATTTTTATGGTCCTCCCATGTCCCTCATCACAAATATGTAGCTTTGGTTGGAAGAAAATACCCTGTGGTGTTCAACATTGGCCCTATGAGAAAACGGGCTCGAGGAGCGAAACCGTTATCTCGATAATTGCTGGCCTCCCAACCCCCAAGGATCTTTCTCTGATGTTGAAACGGAGGTACCGCCAAATTTGAACAAAAACTAATGAGAAATGAACGCCGAGTCAAAAGCCAACACCGGGATCCGAAAATTCCGAAATGGCCAAGTGGTGTTCAAGAAATGGGCATCTGCGACCCCAGTGTCTCTCGGAATGAAAAAACAGAGGTACCTGCCAAAAACCGGAGAAAACCGATGCGAAATGAATGCTCGGGACCAAAACCGCGCAGTTTGGGGTCCCGAAAACCGGCTACAGGCACCGGAAGTGGCATACGGCCACGAAGTGGGCATCAGGGGCCCCAGGGTTCCTCGGAATGCTAAAACAGAGGTCTCTGCCAAAAATCAGAGAAAACTGATGCAAAAAGAATGCTCGGGGCCCAAATCGCGCAGTTCGGTCCAAAATAGGCCGCCGCACCTATGGTGTTCGGTCAAGTGGATTGAGACCCCAGTGATCTTCGGAATATTAAAACAAAGGCGCATGCTAAAAATCGGAGAAACCGGAGATGGTCGGGCGGTCCCGAACCGAGGCACACGGCCTGACAGTCCCGAAAGCCGGGAACCGGGCTCCGAAATGGGCAGAATGGCCTACGGCCACTAAAAGTAGCTCACGGCCACCAGGAGATAGTCTACGGGACCACTCCTTTCCCTCAGGAAAGAAAACAGAGAAAATCGAGTCTGGTTCGCAAACCGAGACAAGGCACAGAAGAGAGTTCGGAAGTCCGGAGGCAAGGCGCACGGCCGCAACTCTGAGGCTTCCGAACGAGCACAGTATACAACATCACCGAGCACTCAATCGGTGACGCTCGAAGTCTTAAGGCCGGTCAAAAATGGGTGTCTACAGCTTGCCCTCTTGACGTAACTCTAAGTCAAGATGTGACGTGAGTGAATGTCAAAGCCTAGGGACGACCCATTTTTGACAAGGCCGAAGACTTAGACAATCATACAAGATAAACAGAGATATGTATGCCCGCAGGCAGGGGCAAAATGCAATATGCGGGAAGATTTGATAATTGAACTTACATGCTAAGCTTAAGCCGGGTTTGAAAGTTGAGGATTCTTCATGAACATGTGCATGATACACAAAAATGAACGAAGTGTGATGGATACACTAAGTGGACAAACATGTGTGATAAATACACAAAAGTGGAGAGAGTGTGATGGATACATACAGAGGGCATGTGTGATTGATACACAAAGTAGGCAAAGCGAGTGTGTGATAGATACAGTAGTTGAGCAAAGTGTAATTGATATACAAAGGGTGAAGTGAGCAAAGTGTGATGGATACACTAAATGTGAACACAAAGTGTGATAGATGCACTATGTGAACAGAGTATGATTGATATACTAAAAGCGAACACAAAGTGTGATAGATCCACTTAGTGAACAAAGTATGATGGATATACTGAATGTGAACACAAAGTGTGATAGATGCACTATGTGAACAGAGTATGATGGATATACTAAAAGTGAACACGAAGTGTGATAGATGCACTTAGTGAACAGAGTATGATGGATATACTAAATGTGAACACAAAGTGTGATAGATGCACTTAGTGAACAAAATATGATGGATATACTAAAAGTGAACACGAAGTGTGATAGATGCACTTAGTGAACAAAGTATGATGGATATACTAAAACGAACACAAAGTGTGATAGATGCACTTAGTGAACAAAGTATGATGGATATACTAAAAGTGAACACGAAGTGTGATAGATGCACTTAGTGAACAGAGTATGATGGATATACTAAAAGCGAACACGAAGTGTGATAGATGCACTTAGTGAACAAAGTATGATGGATATACTAAAAGTGAACACGAAGTGTGATAGATGCACTTAGTGAACAGAGTATGATGGATATACTAAAAGCGAACACGAAGTGTGATAGATGCACTTAGTGAACAAAGTATGATGGATATACTAAAAGTGAACACGAAGTGTGATAGATGCACTTAGTGAACAGAGTATGATGGATATACTAAAAGTGAACACGAAGTGTGATAGATGCGCTTAGTGAACAAAGTATGATGGATATACTAAAAGTGAACACGAAGTGTGATAGATGCACTTAGTGAACAGAGTATGATGGATATACTAAAAGCGAACACAAAGTGTGATAGATGCACTTAAGTAATTGAAGTGAATATGTGCGTGATAGATACAAAATGAGTATGCGTGTGATAGATACAGAGAATGAGAATGTGTGTGATAGATACAGAGAATGAGAATGTGTGTGATAGATACACAGAATGAAGGAAGTGTGGTTGATACACTAAGTGAAGAGAGTGTAATTGATACACGAAATGACGGGAGTGTGATTGATACACTAAGTAAACATGTGAGAGATACATGAAGCAAACGAAAGTAAGTGAGGTGTGATGGATACACTAAAGTGAACATGTGATATGAAGAGAAGAATGGTGTGATAGATACACAAAGAGATATATGTGTGATAGATACACAAAGCGAATGAAGTGTGATTGATACACTAAATGAGAATGTGTGTGATCGATACACTAAGGCAAATAAAGTGTGTTAGATACACTGAATGAAGCAAATAAATGTGTGTGATAGATACACAAAGTGAATGAAGTGTGATTGATACACTAAGGTAAATAAAGTGTGTTAGATACACTGAATGAAGCAAATAAATGTGTGTGATAGGTACAATGCATTACAATGCATGATGCTTAAAGAAAGTAATAAATGAACAAAGCGGCGCTTTGGAAAGCACCTCATGAGGTGAGTGGCGGTGAACCGCTCTACTCTGACGGGGATCTCCCCTCGTGCTCTTCGAACACTTTACCTTTACCTCACAGTACAAAGGTTCTGGAATGCTAACAAGTAACAATATCTGCATGTGAGAGCCACGGCCGCCGCTTGTCTTCCTGATCATACTCACAACTTTCCCTATTCTCCAACGGGGTGACAGACTAGGTTGGTTCAGTATCCAGAATTGAGGTGCATTCATGCTATCTCAACCTATGGGGCTTCCATACAGATTTCAAGCCGAGGGCACGCCTCTGGGTATTTAAACCAGACTTTAGTCTCGGAAATCCCGAACCTTTGCGTTCTAGGCCACGGCCATTCGAACTCTAATTTCCACCGTCGCAGTTGGTCTCCTAGGAACTCATCGCAAACACGGCCAATATGCATCTGGTAGGGGCTGGTATTCAGAGAGAGCATTTCTAATCGCCATTCTGGCTTGAAGTAGACTTGATCTCGAGCTTGAGGTAGAGGCACACTCATACTTCAGAGCATTGGCAAGACCTGAAGAGGTACACACGGAATATAGTCTCGGAACTTACTGAAGTTGGAACAAACTCAGATGCCTGATATTTTCCTCTTTTGCTTTTGCTTTGCAGCCCGAAACTCATAGCTTCAGATAGGTCCTGGTTTCACTGTTCTCATATGACCTGGGTTAAACCCTGCGGTTTTCTGAAAGAACAAATTCTGTTTTGCACAAATGTAGAGAACGGCACAGCACTCATAGCACGAAACGATTTTTATTTTTTGAAAATGAGAAAAGGATTCTCAACCGGGTATTGAGCCTACGACTGAATACAGCACACTACGACTCAACAAGGAAAATAACGACACACAACCTAGACACATCGAGTAACACTCGAAACGACTCAAAACAAGAAACGAGATAAAACAAAAAGACACGACACTCAGACGTGCATGGGGAGCCTGTTTCACTGGGTAGTGTTTCCCACCCTTTCTCATTTGTGGTTCTCACATCACTCGACCCTTAAGCTCTGTTTTTCTGAAAAAGCCATTTTCTTACTTTTTCTCTCATCGCACATCTCTCTATTCTTAAATCTCTCATTTTTCATCCCTCCCCTGGATGGTTGATGGATAAACAGCAAGTTGAAGGCTTTTGCCCCTGGTATTCTACCAGATTCTACTTCTTCTGCTCACAATAGTGAGTTTCTCCTACAGAGGGGTTGTGCTACAACAGGATGTGTAGCAAATCAGAGTCGACATCGATTGATGATGCTTTCTTTGGGGAGTTTGGACGGATCAGATCTGTCCAGATGATAGAGTGGAATGTCTTGGCCCATTCCAGTTCGTGCTTCGCACTTGGCTTGATACCTCGCTGCTTGGAGGGTGAGAGAGCCTTTTCGACCATTTTGTTGTCGCCTTCAACAGCTTCTTCTTCGCGGGTAAAGTGCCCTTCTTGGCAGTATGTTGATAAAGGGGAAAGAGAACTCGACCCAATGTGTCTCTAGTTCATCATTTTGACCATTTTTTATTTTTGCTTTCTAAAAAAATTTGGCCAAAATGGGAGTTAGATTAACATGCTTGTTCAATTTTGATTTGAAATCATGCAAGTCGTGCCATGAGCAAAAAATTTTCCTTTTTGAGTCCAGGAAAAGGTCGCTTTTGGAAAAACAGATAATTTTCGAGAGAATTAGTCACCTCGAAAATTCTCAAAATCTATTTTTGCAAACGGCCACGCTCAACGAGCATAGAACCCACTCTCGAGATGCACAACCTCGACCCAAAGGAAAACCTCTCTGCTTGAAGAGGGTCAGATGGCAACGGAAAGGTGCCCTTATTTGAACGGCACCATGGCGCATTGAATGGCAACGAAAGTTGCCCTTGTTTGAATGATGTCGCGAAGACACCGAATGGCAACGGAAAGTTGCCCTTGTTTGGATAGCATCGCAGTTGTACTTGTAGTCACCCTCGAGCGATTTAACAAAACCAGACTCTCAGATACAGAGAAGACAAAGATGGCCAGAACCATCGCATGGACACAATCGAATTTGAATTGTTTTATGGCTGGACTTCAGAATGAAGTTGCCTACGTATCCCAAACATGGGAATCAAGCCTTACGTAGTTCGGGGTTAAGGTACACTCGGGTATTTAACCTCTCCTTTTTATGCTCTAACTTTTGCCAAGGCGCCTGTTGCAGGTTTTCGACCTTGCGAGCTTTGTTTTTCTTTCTTTTCTTTTTTTCTATTCTTTTCATTCCTTTTTCTTCTTTTCTTTTCTTTTCTTTTCTCTTTTTTTTGCATTTTTCTTTTTTTTTCTTTTCTTCTTTTTTTTTTTCTTCTTTTTTCTTTGCTCTAACTTTTGCCTGGGTCGCCCTTCCGGGTTTTCGGCCCAGCGAGCCTCTCAAAGGGTAAAAGTGTAACTTTGTCCATGTTGAATGGTTTGAGATTGAAGCCCTTTGTATCCAGGAGAGTGGCCGTTGTATTGATTTACAAAAGGATCCACCTTTGGCTCTTCGAGCACATCGGATATTTTTTGCCCCTAGTTCGAGAGGTGCTTCTGATTTAGCTTCGCAAGCTTCTTCTGATGAGGTCTGATCTTCTTGATCTGACTTTGGTGCCTCTTGTTCGAGGGTCGCTTCAACCGCCACACAGCCTCACATCGAAGTTGACCGCTGAACCTTCAATTCAAGTTCAAGGTTTGGAAGCAAGGGGTTGAGTCTCGAGGCCGAGAGCGATCCTAAGTCGCACAATCTCAAGAGCGATTCCACACATGTCTCAGGATCACATAAAACATTTTTGAAAGTTTTTAAGAAAGCGATAAACGTCATACGGCCGAAGTAGGACCAATCTGGATCAAAGCTAGGGTCCTTCTCAAGACTCACGCTAACAAGCATGATTTCATTCATTAAGGGCTTAGCACGCCTTTCTTTCTCGCTTGATCAAAGTTTTGCAAATCCCGAGGAATTCCTTCCTCTTTGTTTTTCACCGCAGTGTTCAAAAAGTTTTGAAAAACTCAGGTCATTACAATGACTTCAAGGCACAAGAGAGCAGGTGGAATGCACTGCCATTTCATTCAAATCTCGGTACAACTAACACACGGCAGAAGCAGATGCGAGAGCATGGAAATTACTGCTGTTTCATTCAAAGTCTGGCGGCATAACTGGCTCCCTGGCAGAAACAGACTCAAAACAAAACAAAAAGACAAACACAAAACAAAATGGTGACGCCCGAGGTAACACCCCCGGAATCACCCGACTCCTATACAACAGGACTGACTCGATACAACAAGACAGACCCAAAACAAAAAAAGACTGACTCAAAACAAAAAGACAGACTCAAAACAAAACAAAAGACTGACCCAATACCCAAGTCAAAATGCAAAATTAACAGCACTTGTACATTGCTCAAAACGGTGCATTCCATTCACCACAGCTGGAGTAATCTGAGTGCCATCCGCAGGTGGTTCATCTCTTGATCACATAATCACATTATCCCCCAAGTTCACTGACCCAGTGCCGATAGACTTTGCAGAGCTTGGCGGGAGGACAACTCCGTTGTCAAATAGATCCTGTACTTCGTGGCGAAGACGAAAGCACATGTCAGTGTCATGGCTTGGCCGATGGAAGGCATGAGGTCGGTCGGGTTGTGTGAGAGAGGGAGGTTCTTTGGTAATGGCTGTGACTCTAGGGGCTTCAGATGCCCTTGTTCAACAAGGATTTGGAAAGCTTTTGATAAAGGCATGTGGAGGGCATGGAAGACCCTCTGACCTCGGGGTTGGTACTTCAAAGCTAGGATTTTTTTGGGCGACCCAAGAAAGAGATTGGTAGGTCTTGCCGACTTGTCGATCTCTTCCAAGCACGGATTAGACCTGAAAGGAACATTCTTGGTACAACGCCCTTCTTCCGGCTTGCCTCTTGATTCAAACTACCCCAACTTGAGTGGCAAGTGTCGCCCACAGTTTTTGCAACAAACTGTGAGGACTTGCTCTTTGTCCATCCCTCGCTTTCAAAGCCTCAACAACCAACAAAAGATGTTCATGGGGATCCATGCCTTATCTTGTTCTTTTTCCACTGCCTCCACTTTGCCAAGGGATTGGCATTCTCGATGTAGCTCCGCCCAAGACTGGGAGCCTTTGACATGAAATTCGGTATGTGGTGTGGTCGATGATGGCGCCAATTAGGGGTGGGCGCGGATCGGTTATGCTACGAAACCTCCAATCACATCCGTCCGCCAAATTGGCGGATTGAATCAATCAAGATTGCCCGCCATCCGGCGGATGGATGGCGGATGCGGATTGGCGGATGGATGCGAATCGGTTTGGCGGATTGAAAGACAAAATAGAAAACTATTGGTTACGAGAAAACTATTTAGAACATGGTAAATAATTTTACTTAGAATCGTAACATGTATGCATAAAATAAAATCTAGACACACATTGATATTTCTAGATAAAAATTTCGAGATTATAGTGTTAGTGTTAGTGTTGTTTACGATAGAGCAATCATGTCTGCTTGAGAGAGGCCATGAGCGAGAAACATGGAATTGAGCCGGTTCAAATTGAAACTGGATGAGGCAAATTTCCCATTTACACTTGTCGTGGAGCTCAAATTTCATCCAATCTTCCCAACTCTATCAAGCGACGATGGTCCACAATTGCATATATAATTTACAATATTGTGTTGTGGGCATTAGAAATGACAATCTTACATTATTAACACGATAATCGATTTGTTAAATGCAGAATTTCAATTAAATAACAAATCACCAATTTCTTTATTAACAGAAAGCATAGCATCAAACACGATTAACAACTTTTAGACCACCATAGCATCAAACATATTGATTATATTTTTAGAGTGAAAGGTTTATAAAATAAACAGGAGCCTTTCATAAAGTCATAAAATAAACAGGAGCCTTTCATAAAGTCATAGTGAGTTCCCAAAACAACATTCTGCACCAAGAGGAAAAAGAAAGTGAATCAGATGTTCACTAGATGGTTCCTTGATTGATTAGTGCACTGCATTTGTTCTTGTAGGTTGGCTCAACAACATAAATATAAAGGTGATTCACCAATTATGCAGCATTTGAGGACTTCACTGATGAAACCCAATCATCAAGTCAAACATGTTTTCTATAACCGCCTAACCTAATGTATTAGAATTTAATTTAATTTTTAAAATAATAATTATTATGTATAAACAGATTGTTCAAAAAAAACAGATTGTTCAACAACATTACAACATTAAAACAGATTGTTCAAAAACAGATTGTTTAAAATAATAATTATTATGTACTAACATCAACAACAACAAAACAGACAGATTGTTAAAAAAAAAAACCAAAAAACAGACAGATTGCCTTACTCTATCAAAGCCTTCACCATCTATCTCAACAAATCTATAATAAAACGTCAAGTAAGAATCTGGAAGGCCAAAATAAACACAACTTCCACAAATAAATGAAGCAAGTTCATTGCTACGGTGCACCTGAAATCTCATATTATCAATAAACCAAATAAATAAATTAAAAAAAAAAAGAAAGAAAAGAAATCTAAAATATATATATATATATATATCATATTTTTTTGGCCATACTAAAACAAATCCACAAAAATATGCAATAGGTTTTGAATATTTGTCAACATGACAATACTTCAATTTTTAAATCTGAAAAATGAACGATGTATCATTTTCTATGTTTTAATTTATCCATATCATAGACTTTTGTCAAGTAATCTGTAATCTGAAAAAATATGCAATAGAAAAGAGAAGAAGAGGAAAACAGAGAGAGAGAGAGAGAGAGAGAGAGAGAGAAATACCTCAGTCACCGATGCTCACCGATCGATCGTCCGTGTAGATCGATCGCCAACTGTAGATGATCGCCGATGCCGTGATGATCGGCCGACGATGGGTGGGTAGGGTAGAGAGAGAGAGAGAGAGAGAGAATGAGAATGGCTGGGCTGTCTGTCTTCGCAAATTAGGGCAAATGGAGTCAGTAAGGAAAAGGGGGGGAAATGAAATGATATATCAGCCGAAAAATTAGTAAAAAACGAGCAAATGGTGGTCGGGTCGGGTCTGGCGGTTAAATTGGCGGATCACCCGCCACCCGACCCGAACCCGAAAATTATCAAAAACCAGGCCCGCATCCGCCCGCCACGTGTCACGCATCCGTCCGTTTGTGGTCGGGTCGGGTCGGGTCGGTCGGGTGTGGCGGGTCGGTGGATCCGCTGCACAGCCCTAGCGCCAATGTCCCGGAGGCTAGATCGGTCACAGTTCTTTGAAGATCTTTTATCATCCTCATCAGCTCGGAAGTAGTGGGTTCACGGGTTTGAGATGATTGGGATTCAGGTGCATCCATCATACACAAGTCCGTGCTTTTTGGAATGAACACCGCAGGCTTGGGTAGATGGGCTGGGGTGATGTATATGCTGGGGTCATAGGGGGATGGCAGCAGTATAGATGAGATTGAGGTAGGCGGAAATGTTTGGTCATTGGGGCTCAAGGTAGAGCTATCGTCCGGTTGTCGATGAGATTTTGGACCTCATGAAGGCGGTAGCAACGGTTGATGCCATGACCATGGCCGATGGTACATACTGATTTGGAGGGTTATGTCTGGCCGAGTGGGTGAGGAAGAGGTTCACGATCGAGAGGTTTGAGATGCCCTCTTTCCATCAAGCCTTGTAGCGCGCTAGTCGTGCTCATATAGAGAGGTGAAAGTTTACGCCCTAAGCTCATTTGGCTATTTGTAGGTCGCCTTGGAAAAAGGTCGGCTATGGCGTATGTTGACTATAGCAGTTTGGAAAGGCCTGCGAATCTTGGTGGCAAAAGTGGGTCAAAGTTCGGTTGGGGTCCCGGTTGGGTGTGAGGCGATGCCCAGATGGGCTCTGCGTTTCAAAGATCGGTCTCATCTGCATTGCAATTCCTGATTTAACATCGCTATCATAGCCACAAAGCCTTCCAACCTTGTGCCATCACGGTCTCATCGATGATGTGGATCGTGACCGGATCGAGATGAGCCAATGAGCCTCGTCGCCCTTCTTTGCCTTGCCTCAGCGAAAGAACACTGGTTGCCCTTGAATTGAATTTCTGACCCGACAAAGTTTATCAGCACAAGTCTAATGATCCTCGAGGGATATTGGAGCCTTCCGAAGCTATGGTTCCCAAGACTACCTAGCAAAAGAGAAAACAGACAGCATCTCAGCCTGATTTCACCTGAACAGACACGAGCATAGTTGAATGAGTGTGCCCTCTCAATCTGCCCAAAATTCGCTGTGGTGATACCCTCGTGGCCGATTCCACCAAATCGATGCGCAGGCCTGATACCCAAAATACTGAATTGGTGCCCGCAGGCCCCATGCTAAAACTTGTAAACTGATACATGCATTCCCTGTAGAGACGCACTCTAACAAGCACATAACAAATAAGTGAGAGCCAAAACACCCCTGTGTTGGGGTAGGGTTTTCCCTGTCCTATTTTGTCAGGAGCTAGGGTTTCACTACGCACGCAGCGGCTTCAAACAACCTATAAGCGGGTAAGCAACTTTGTCCTAGTTTGGAATGGTCACTATGGATCCGAATATGCACTAGGTCGAATGGTCAAAGGGTGCCCGATAAAACCGGGTTTGTGTTCTACATCTTGGCAGAGCCGTAATCGTCAACCTTATGGACATGCCTTGACAAGACAAGCCTCCGGCAAACCGCTCAGGAATAGCAGATGGCAAACACGGTGTCCTAGGCGCACCAATGCAAATGCAATGCAAAGAAACCCACAAGTGTAGTCAAAACCAGATATCATGAGTTCGAGTCAAGTTCTCTAACTCCCCAGTAGAGTCGCCAGAAACTGTAACAAGCCCGCGAGGGACCTCGCTACAGTTCGGACTCAATTTTGTTGCGGTTCTCAAATCTTGAACCAAAGAGTCCAAATCCGGCAAATCGTTTTGAAGAAAAACAGATTTTTTGAAAGAAGTGCCAAACATGGACTGCTTTGCCAGATAACAGAGTCGCCACCTAAATATTTTTAAAATGGGAAATTTAGGAAACCCTGACTCGGTGCCAAAGGCCACGTGTCCGTCATTACCAAAGTTGGCTCGGGAACTTGGGTACGATTAGGGAAGGTCACATCGTGAGCACCCCCTCTCGCCCGGTCAAAGACCGGCCTCTACTAACCATGATATCTGTTTTTGAAAACTTTGCATACTCTTATTCCGGTTATTAGCCTAGGATTACTATGTGATGCTCGCAGCAAACAAGTATAGACCGAGTCGTCTGAATTGGGACAAAACATTTCATGTTTGTTTATTTGAAAATGGTGTGATGGTGCTACCCGCAGGTAGGCTAAAATGCGGATTTGCCACCCTCGGGTGGGCTTAGAAAACATGATTTTGCCACTATCTAGTGGGCTTAAAACAAACAGTCAATGAATCGTCCCAATTCAAATAACTCAACCTCCACCCACAGGCATTCAAGGCAGTTATATCACATAAGCATTTAGCCTCATGGTAAGCATGCTATTCATGGCAACACTCACACGCATGCAAGGATGCTAAAGCATAAAACTCACCGAGTACTCCAAGCCAAAACAAAAACCGATTAGAAATCATGCATGATCCTAAATACACATAATTGCCTAATGCAACACATGCAAAGATGCAAACTATAGCAAAGCTCGCTATTCTAAATATGGCATATGAGATGCAAACTATCAAGTACTCAATTTGGAATTGAAATACAGATGTTTGTATGATGCGCCGAGCAGTGCATGCAAAGCAGATGAATGATACAAAACATCTTTGTCATCTTGTATGCTAATTGAAATATGCCCTATATCTAACCATCAAAGCGGTAAATAAAAGGGAGAAAGACGGGGTTGAAGACATACATCACACTCACGCACACTTATTACAAGTTTGCCCTCAGCAGAGGGTCCAATAAATATACAAATCAATAATACTCAATAAATATACAAATTCTAATTAATTGATGATTAAACTAAGAAAGTCAGAACTGGCGCAGCAGTCGTGGACCCGCTTTGCTTCGATAGATGATGTATATTGAAATTTTTGCTGAAATCCACTGGGATGCCCCAATTAGCCTATGTTTGCATTGTTTCTCGAAATGCGCGCCGGATTCCCAAAAAGTTGTTGATCTTTGATTTTGCTGCAACAGAGAGCAGGAAAAGGGGCATAGCAATGTATTTCACAAATGTATGCATGCCTCGATCCTCGTGCCACCAATCACGCATCTCGATGCATGATGGCCGAGGAGCCGAATTGCACAACTTAATATGGGATGAATGTACATGAATGCTACAATTAAAACCTAACTCCATCATGGGCAATCCGAATTAATCGGTGATCGGGAATTGAGACACACTCCGTCACCGAGTCTGTAATGTACCTCGTTTCCCGTGCAATATGCATGAAATGCAACTAAGATACAACCTAGTATGCACAATGCTAATGAAAATGAGATAAAAATGAGATGCCTCGAAAAGCGTGCACGCGGGCACGCAAACCGAGGCAATGGCATGACATGTAAATCGGATAAAACCGAAGTGCCTCGAAATGCGTGCATGCAGGCACGCAAACCGAGGCGATTATAAAATGGAAATCGGATAAAACTGAAGTGCCTCGAACTGCGCGCACACGGGCACACAAACCGAGGCGATGATATGAAGTACAAATCAGATAAAACCGAAGTGCCTCGAAATGCGCACCCATGGGCACGCAAATCGAGGCGATGATGAAATGTAACGAAATGGCATACGGAATGACACGATGGATTTACACCAACATGGGAGAGCCTCAGCTCACTCGCGTAGGAGGCCGTCGGGTAAAAACAAAGCTGCCTCGAAACGCGTGCCCGCGGACACGCAAATCAAGGAATGCATAAAATGGCATACAGAATGCAGATTGGGCTTATGCCAACATGAGAGGACCTCAGCCGCACTCACATAAGCTGCCAATGAATGAAAACGGAGTGCCTCGAAATGCATGCACACGGGCACGCAAACCGAGGCAATGCATTAAGGCATGAAATGACAAAAAAAAATGATATGCAAGCATGCAAAACAAATTTCAGCAACTAAATGAAAGGGAAAACAGCCCCGAAAGTATAACAAAATTACAACCGAGGCCCGAAATGCGATGAAAAGCACCCGAAATGGCCTACGGCCCTACTAAACATGCAAAATTGGCACATGACATCAAAAACAGTAGCAAGGCAGTCCCAAAAATAGCATCTTTTCAGTACAAAACATAGCCAAATTGTAAGCATAGATATGGCAACAATAGCTTGCAAAAATACGGAAAAAGAGAGGAATTACAAAGCAAGTGGTATCTACCATGCTCAAACCCAAAAAATCAGTTCTACAACAATAAAGATGAGCCAAAAATATTCACATTCACAGTAGATGACATCCCCCAAAACAGTGTGTAGATATACTAAACATAGCATGCAAAATAAGGGTCAAAAGAGGGTTATAAAGAGAGGTATCATAAGCAATGACCAAACAACATAAGACCCTTAATAAAACTTGAAGAATAGACCAAAACAAGACATTTTCTAAGCCTAATGAAGGTTGAAATCAGAAGCTAAGATGGCCTAAACAAGAATGCAATTTTACGGAAAATCCGATGGATTACAAAACAAGTACCAAAAATATTCACCAAGTGGCTTAAGGCCCTTAACAAAGCAAGACAAGGAGACAAAAATAAGGCTCTTTCTAAGCCTGATGAAGGCTGAAATCCGGAGCCAAATAAGTCTAACAAAGCATGCAAAACATGACCAAAGAGAGATACAAAGAGAAGCCATTCATGGAGACACCAAACAAGATTGGTCCCTTCTACAATGTTTTAGAGGGACACAAAATAGGCTCAAAATCAGTTTATAGCATGCTCCAAAAATAAATGCACATAAGCTAAAAATAGCATGCAAGTTTACGGTAATTTGGAGGATTTACAAAGGAAATGCATGATAGAGTCACCAAACATGATGGATCCCTTCTTCAATGTTGAAGATGGGCTCAAAATAATCCCACCCACAGTATATATTATGCTCGAAATCAGACCACTCAAAAGCCAAATAAAGCATGCAATTTTATGGCCTAAAGAGTGGTATTGAAAGAAGTATATGAAAGAGATACCAAATGAAGTTGAGCCCTTCTACAAAGTTGTAGAGGGGCTCAAAATAAGCACAAAACCAGTAGGGGTCAAAGCCCAAAACAGTAGGAAAGTAGGGTAGAAATAGGAAGCAAGAAAATGTCACAAAGATGGATTTTGAGACTTACCCTTGAAGATCCAACTTTTGCTACCTCTTGGCTTGAATTTGTCGCTTCTTGGCCACTGGAAAACACCCCTTTGCTGCTGGAAATGGTATGGTGATGATGGTGCTAAGGGTTGATGAAGGAATGGCCTAAGGACTTGAAGGTTTTTTGAATTTTTGGCTATGGAAATGAAGGCTTTTGAAGAGAGACTCTTGAAGCAAATTTTTGTAACCCTAGGGAAGGAGGAGGGCCAGCCTTTAAATAGGCAAGAAAATGTGTAAAAGGGGAGGGAAATGGAGGCAAGATTTCCCTCCCAAAATATCCCTGAGGGAGAGATATTTTGCAAAAAATATCCGGACAAATGAAGAGCCGAAAGTAGAAAGTCGGGCGGCCAGTGATTTTGGAAGGTGGCGCGTGCCACCCCACCTGTCGGCCACCACACCTCTATTGGCCGGCCATGGCCAAAAAAAAAAGTGTTGAATTAATGGCCGGCCATAGCACCTTAGGGTCCTCCCATGTGTCCTCAACACAACCCTGTGGTTGAAAATTGGCAACTGTAAACCAGGAGAGACAACATTGGACTTGAAGGAGAGGCTCAAAAATGAAAAAAAGAATTAATGGCCGGCCACCAATTTTTAGGGTCCTCCCATGTGTGTAGAACAAGTTTCCATGGTTGGAATTTGGCAACTCTCTGAGCGGGAGGCACAACATTGGACTTGAAGGAGAGGCTCAAAATGAAAAAAATAATTCTTGGCCGACCAATATTTTTAGGGTCCTCCCATGTCCCTCATCACAAATATGTAGCTTTGGTTGGAAGAAAATACCCCTGTGGTGTTCAACATTGGCCCGAGGAGAAAAACGGGCTCGAGGAGCGAAACCGTTATCTGGGATAATTGCTGGCCTCCCACCCCAAAGGATCTTCCCGATGTTGAAACGGAGGTACCGCCAAATTTGAACAAAACTAATGAGAAATGAACGCCGGAGTCAAAACCGCACGGGATCCCGAAAATGGGCCGCAGTGCCAAGTGGTGTTCAGAAGAAGTGGGCATCTGACCCAGTGTCTCGAATGATAAAAACAGAGGTACCGCCAAAACCGGAGAAAACCGATGAAATGAATGCTCGACCAAAACCGCAGCTTTAGGGTCCCAAACCGGCACAGCACGGAAGTGGCATACGGCCAGCAAGTGGGCATCAGGGGCCCCAGGGTTCCTCGGAATGCTAAAACAGAGGTCTCTACCAAAAATCAGAGAAAACTGATGCAAAAAGAATGCTCGGGCCAATCGCATTCGGGGTCCCGAAATAAGTCACGGCAAGGTGCCGCACCGGGTCCTGGTGTTCGAAGTGGATTTCTGAGACCCCAGTGATCTTCGGAATATTAAAACAAAGGCGCATGCTAAAAATCAGAGAAACCGGAGATGGTCGGGCGGTCCCGAACCGAGGCACACGGCCTGACAGTCCCGAAAGCCGGGAACCGGGCTCCGAAATGGGCAGAATGGCCTACGGCCACTAAAAGTAGCTCACGGCCACCAGGAGATAGTCTACGGGACTCCTTTCCTCGAAAGAAAAGCAGAAAACCGAGTCTGGTTCGCAAACCGAGACAAGGCACAGAAGAGAGTTCGGAAGTCCGGAGGCAAGGCGCACGGCCGCAACTCTGAGGCTTCCGAACGAGCACAGTATACAACATCACCGAGCACTCAATCGGTGACGTCTGAGTCTTAAGGCCGGTCAAAAATGGGGTGTCTACAGTATAGTATCCTCAAAATCAATCTGAGTCACTGTAGCCTTGGCCTTAGCTTTTTTTTTTACTCTCTTAGGCTTTGGCTTGGGTTGAGAGGGAGATGATGATGACTGAACAGTCACAACCCCGGGGATGTTAGCAAGGAGATCCTCAACAATGGCTGGTTTGCGGCCCATTTCGTCGGTGGTGAAAGCAACTGTTACTGTGGTGCCGAAGTATATTGTTGAAAGGGTGATTGGAGGGGTTGGATCGTGAGCCGATGCCTCAGAGTCTCGGCATTTGCGACTGCGAGTTCTACCGGAAAGAGCGAAAATTGGAGCTCGATGTTGGCGTTGGCGGTGGGATGGAGGAATTAGTTAAGGGGCAGAAGTAGATAGTTGCTCAACTAGGTTAGAGGTGGAGGCCTGATCTGGCCTCGGAGATGAAGTTGTTGGTGGAGTTGTGGCAGAAGGAGGGTTCTTACTTTGGCGTGGAACATCGGGCAGGGCCGACTTGTATGTTGGTATATAGTTCAGTAGAAGTAGGGCCTTGGGTTTCTGGATAGGGAGATCTAAGAGCTTCTTTAGATCTCGGCTGGGAACGAATGATTGTCGAAATCCCTTTGCTGGCTGAGGAAGAACTGCAAAAAACAAAGAGCAAACATTAGTAGGGATAATTGAGTTGGCAAGCCTTAACCAAAGTGAAATTACAGAAGGATGACTCATTCTTACCATCACCCTCTTTAAAAATTGTTCGGCTCAGAAGATAGAGATGAAGATCGTCATCAGGTGCAAACTCCCAATTGCCCGAGACGATGAAGTAATCATCTCCAGAACCCTTGTTGGAGTCTGGGAGGTCGGCTATTAGTTTGAAAGCAGTGGATCTGGGTTTAAGGTAGTATATGTAGCCTTTTTCAGACTTAAGGCCACACATGGTATAGCAAAATTGGATGTCGGCTAAAGTGATCCTAACTTTTTCTCGATGTGCTAGTTCAATTATGCCATTGATAACCCTATATGAGTTTATGGCCAGTTGCATTGGGTTGAGCTTGTAATAATGGTGGATTTATCGAAAAAGAATGTGTAGAGGGAACCGGAGTCCACACTCTATGAAAGCAACTACTGGGAAGGGCATGGAGTCCCCATCAGGCATGATGGAGTCCTCCTTCCCAGCCAATCTGAGTTAAACATCAGCTGGGATAAAGAACTCTCGACGAAAATACTCTGTTTTTTCTGGGGTATTTACTCTCCACTTGAACATACCCATAATGTCGGCTAGTGAAGATTGGTGTGAAATCTCGAGAAAGAATATTTGGTATGGGCTTAGAGACCTCGGCTTAATCCTAATCAGGCACTAGTGCAAGGGTTCTTGAAACCCAAAAGGGTTTTTGTTTCGATTTTCCTAAAGAACAAAGTTCTAAAGCAAATCCCAAACCTAGGAATTACAGGCACATAAATTGAAGGCAAAAATCTAGAAACAGAACAAGAAGAACAAATAGCATGATTCAGAGTCAAGAAAGCAACATTTTTCAAATAATACTGAATAGGTGTGTACAAATGTGCAAGGCCCAAGAGCAGTGGCAAAATTTGTTTAAATTTATGAACACTACGTAATGCGTGTGCAATAATTGCGAACAGTGCGCACAGATACAAGTATATATTGAACAGCACAAATCACAGACAAATACGAGATTCAAAATACAACAAGGATTCAAGAACAAAAATTGATTTGCAATGGCGAAAAATAGCATGTAGACATGTAACCGATTTGAAACAAATCAAAAAAATAATGAAGGACTAAAAATAGAGGAAATTAGTGGCTTACCGAGGAAACAAGCGTCGGGATGAGTATCGCCAGAGTCAGACGACGTGAATGGTCACAAACAGATGATGAAAAGGTCACCGAAGGAGGTAATCGAAACAATTGCAAAGCTTGAAAGCTTGAACAATGGCGGTTTGGGAGGGAGGAATTAGATAGAGAAAATTTCAAGGCAAAATGAATACTCAAAAGTGAAGAGACGGAGAGAGAGGGAGAAGTTTTGTCAAAATTGTGAAAAGGCGGCAAACCATAATGATATGCCTTGAAAAACATGTGTCTCAGTCACATGTGCCGGCAGCGCGACCTGATGGTGCGTGTCAGGTACAAATCAATGAGAGAAGGATGCGTGGCGGAAACAGTTGAAAAAACCGTGCGTGACAACTCATGCGTAGATAAAACTCTTGGAGTTCTTGATTTAATGAGGTAAAAACCTCGGCTAAAGGAACGATTTCAGTTTAGGAACTCAAAGAACTTGGTTCTTGGATCTTGATTGCTGGTGAAAATGGACAGTTGGGTCCTGGGTACTTGAAGCCGACGAGTCATGATCTCAGTCGAAAGAAAGAATGAATGTTAGCTGACATAAAATTTGAGTAAGCGATGTAGGTTGCATCACCTCAGGTTGTCGAGGTAATAGAACCTAGGGGGTAGTTATAGGGACATATTTTGTGAATGACAACACGTAGCCGAGGTGACGCCGACATGTCATCTGGAGTGCCACGTGGCTTGGTCATGTGCTGAGATGACCTCGACTAGGCCGAAGTTATCTGCAGAGATGCCGAAATCCAAGATGAACGGATAGAGGACAAGAGTCCTAGAATATGAGAGGACCTTAGTCTAGATAAAGATAAAGCTCTTAAGGAGTTTATCTTTATCTAGCTGGGAGTCCAAGATGAGCATAGAGCCAAAGTCCATTGAAGCTAGGCTTCTACAGGGATCAGGTTAGTGCTCGCTATAAAAGTAAGACACCCTCGTGGGTCTAAGGGATGCTTTTTATGCTCTGTCTAGTGAGTTAAGCACTATTGGCTATCTTTGAGAGATAATTGCTGACTTGATCATCAGAGTGCCCCCGGGTGGACGAACCACCGCCAGATTCTTATCTCTCTGTAACAGGTTGTTCAGGCTTAATCTATTCTTCTGGTGCTCTCCTGCTGAGTTTCCCTATTTAGTTGTGTGGTCAAAAATCAACACCCACACAAACCATTCCATTTTGTACCCATCACACCATTTTATCATTAAACAAACAAATCAAACCAGCCCAACTCTTCCTTTGTTCTTTAAAATAGTTTTCCTATTTTGCTCTTCTTCTTTTTTTTTTTTGTTTTTTTGTTTTTTTCTTGTGGATCTAAGGTCTATCTCTATCTCTGCAACTGTTAATCGGTTTTGAATAGAGGAGAGAGAGAGAGAGAGAGAGAGAGAAGGAGGACAGAGAGAGAAAGCCAAATCAAACCAAATTTTAACTTTTTCTTTGTCCTTCAAAATAGTTTTGCTGTTTTGCACCTTTTTTCTAGTGGATCTGAGGTCTCTCTTTCTATCTCTGAACTGTTAATGGGTTTTGAATAGAGGAGAGAGAGAGAGAGAGAGAGAGAGAGAAGAAGCCACGTGTTGGTTGAGATTCGAGGCATTCGAGCCTCGAAGTGTCGAGGCACCAAGCATTAATCCATTAATATTGTAGTATTGTGAATGTTTTTAGTTCAAGACAGTTTAAATTTGAAAGTTTTAATTAATAAATTTTTTTGTAATGTGGTTGGTCTTTTGACCTTGCAGATTAGGCTGAATCATTTTTTATTTGATTGATTCATTTGTCCGTAATTTTAGCGATTTTATCAAAATATATTGGTTAGATTCGTTTGATTCAAAATAAACTAAAGATTGAACGACTAAGATTGCTTGATTACAAATAAACTTTTCGCCCAAAGAATTGTTAACTTTAATTTTATAATCCCACATTAGGAAAAGAAGGAAAAAATGAGTTGTTTCATTTATATAAAGTGAACTTTATACTCCCATTTAATATTGTAGTGTTGTGCATATTTCAATTTAAGACAGTTTAAATTTTAAAATTACAATAATATTTAAAAGTTTTGATTTATTAATTTTTATATAAGTTGGTTTGTCATTTGACCTAACCAATTAGGTTGAACTGTTTTCAGTTTGACTGATTCGCTGGTTTAACAGTGATCTTAACGATACTATCAAAATATATTGGTTTGATTTGTTTGATTTGAAAAAAAAAAAAAAAAAAAAAAATTGACCTAATTAAAGATTAAATGACCGATATTGATTGATTCGAAATAAACTTTTTGCCCAAACAATTGTCAAACTTTATTTTTCACAATCTCACATCGAGAAAAAAAAAAAAAAAAAAAAAAAAAAAGGAAAAAGTGAGTTATTTCACTTATATAAAATAAACTTATTCTCTCATTTAATATTATAGTGTTGTGCATGTCTCAGTTGAAGATAGTTTAAATTTTAAAATAACATAAAATTTAAAAGTTTTAATTAATTAATTTTTATGTAAGTTGGTTAGTTTTTGACCAATTTTAAAGATTTTATTAAAATATATATTGTTTTATTTCTAATTGGTATGTTTAAGTTTTATGACAAACTTTAACATAGAATAAATTAAAATTAAAAAATTTATAAAACGAAATTTATTTTTAGTTTATCATAAATATAATTTTTTTTTTAAGTTATTCTATTTTTTCATCCTTACCAATTAAATTATGACATCTATTTGTTATTGTGAATTTAGAATATACAATTAATGACATAACATGTAATGCCCCAACTTGCAGGCCATTAATAAATCAAATCAACCTCGAATTTAAAATTCTAACTAATTAATAACCTCAAAATACAAATAGGCTCCAGAATGATTACACAAATGTCTATAATTTATAATTTATACAAATCTCCAAAAACATATATAGTGGTGGGGCCAAAAATCTCTAACTCAATAATTCTTCAAATGCTTCAACTCCAACCGCCACTAAATTTGCTTCACACCAAAAAAATAAATTAATTCAGGAAATATACGATATGACAGAAATAACTATGTTCGGATAGAGAATAAATCAATAGGGATCCAACAATTTACAACATGGCACAAACGATTCGATTCAAGATGCCAAGCAATTTACCAAATTGCACAAACAAGTCAACTCAACATATAATAATTTATCCAGGATCAAATACCCGGTCCTACTCAGTACATGACCATTGACCGGCCTCACCCAGCTTATCTAAGCACAACCGTTTATCTGGGCTATTGTTCCAAGCTATTGGCAAGGTCCACTCGATCCATGTACGGAGCATTTTCAAGTCATTTAACCAGACAAATCAACACTGACAACACAGAATAATTTCACAGAATTTATCAAATGACCAAGATAATCAAGAGGAGTACAAATGAGAATTAATTAAAATAAAAACTCTTTGCAAAGAGATTTAGAGAAAACATATTGTATACCATTAGAATTACCTCAAAACAATTTCATGACCACTTGATGCAAAATCCCTCCAATACCAATACTTTTAATCATCTGCTACATCATCATAAATCTCCAAAGGTTGTGGATAAAAAAGGTAGGTAAAGTTTAGTAAAATCTACAATTCTCTTCTTAAATAAAATGCTAACTTTCACTCTAAATACTATTAATCTAAACTCTAAATTTTGATCACACACACACACACACACAGAGATGGACCAAGAAGAAGAACCATAGAAAGAAGTTGAGAGGATAAGTTCAAATTTATAAGCAAAATAAAGAGTAGCCTTCAAGTAAACTTGGAGGGAAAAATTTACTTGGAGACAAAGAAAGGTTGCTTGAAGGGAAAGAAAAGAACATTTATTTGGAGCCCAAACAAACTAAAATAAATAAATAAATAAAAGAGATGAATAATGCTAATAATGAAAAGAGGTAAAAAAAAAAAAAAAAAAAAAAAAAAAAAAAAAAAAAAAAAAAATAGAGAAAAATAAGTTAGGTTCTTATCTAAAAATCTCATCACCAAACTACCACCAATATCTCTCACTAAAATATTAATACCTCAAAAATACAGGATTTAACATAACAACTACAATATATATATATATAATTTAATAAAATAGTTAAAATTTAATTCATTATAAATTATTTTTCTATACTTTTTAAATAAATTTTATGTTATTATTTAATTTTAAAATTATTTATTTAGTTTATGCGTCGCACGGGTTGATATGCTAGGACAACTTTAAAAGTTAAAGTAAGAAAATAATCAAACATAAATGGTCAAAGTGTATTTTTTTTTAAAAAAATCCAAATTATTTTGCAAACACTAAAAAATCTAAAATCTAAAATCTAAAAGATCAAATATCAATTATTCATGCAAGGGTTAACGTTCCATCTCGCAGGGGAACACCGAACGGTGCGATGCATACACTCAGTCAGTCCATTTCCCGTATAAAGCAACAAAGAGGATAAAACAAACAAGCTAATCAGGGTCGTCAATTCTCATCACTAATCAAGCTATCTGCTCCAAAATTAGGTCTTTCATACGCGAGATTTGAATCGGTAACTCTCTCCGGTTCGAACTCGGCGAGGCGACTCATCTGCTCTTCGACTCAGCTTCAACAAGAAGATCAAGTTAACCCTAAAAAGCTTGAAGAAGAGGAATCAGAAATCAAAGAGAAGATTCAAAACGAAAAGGACAACGAAGACGAGGATGAAGATGACGAGCGAAACGGTCGGTGCTCTGATTTCTAATTACTTTTTGATTGATTGATTGTTTGCTGCTTATTATTTATGTTGAAATCTTGATGGATTTAGGAACTTGAAATGTGATGTTAGGTTTATATTTTGGTTGAGTATAATAATCAAATTAATGAATAAATGAATGATTGAATCAATCAATTATATTTTTTTTTGCGGGATTGATTGTTCATAGTTATTACTAGTAAAATTGTCCGAGTTGTTGATGATACATGTTCTTAATTTTGTTATATTACTATGTGGTGCCCCATCTTGATGTTAATTGTTGGATTTTAGAGAGGACTTGACGAGTGTCAAGTGATAATTTAAAGGATGTGGAGCATTGCTCCATCACAAGCAAATAACCTCTTTAGGGTGAGGGGAGAAGAAAATATTGAGGGTAACAATGACATTATTTTACATGATGTCATCTGTCAATAAAAAAGGCTGCAAATGAAGTTAGATGGACAAGTCTCGTCTTTCATTAACTCCATAATATTGTTCTCTCTACCATAAAATAAAATTATTTATTGAATAGTGATACAACCACGCAATATTATTGATATATCCAATATTTACCCGGGAGGGAGAGGGCAGCCTGGGGTGCCATGGCCACCCTTGATTTTTGAAAACCCTATATATAGTATAGCGCAAAGGACCTACTCTCCTAGGTTATAACCAATGATATTTCTCCTTACCACCTTCATCTTGAAATATTTTTCTATATATAACACAATGTGAAGACTTTACAACTCACTTAATATGAGAACCTCCACTGCATTATAACCGTTAATCAATTAAATTTACCATTCATGTATTGCCCTATATAAATTTTAAGGAAAGTTTTTTGTGTGTAGGCTGTGATATAAAGAATTTGATATCTTTCTCTTTGTATTTTAAAAGGTAAAATTGTGTTGTTATTTTACAAAACTTTTAAATCAATACTCCATTTCTATAAATAGGACAAAAGGAGTGAGAACAATTCACAATGATTATAACCCTAGAACTCTTACATATGGTTTGTGTTTCGATAAATATATATTATTCTAGTGGAGATTTCTCCTTTTTCTATTTGATACAGTTGTACATTTTATTTCCATATCACAATTTCTTCTAATAAATTTGAGTTTTTATTTTAAATATTTATTATGGCTACGGGGATTGTTCATTCTTCACTTAAAAGGCATATATATATATATATATTTTGGATTGACACTTGGGTGTCCGTATCAAAGCTCGACTAATCCCCAGAGGTGCACAGCCCTTGGCAAGAAGTTTCCCGCAAGTGCATTACGATTAATTCAAAGGTTTTCCTCCAGTCCAATGGATCTACGGAATTGTTAGCATCTAAGAAGTTTCAATCCTTGAACCTTGGAGGGAGCACACCCCCAAGACCCAAAGTCTTGCCACTAGGCCAACCCCGTGGGATTTCACTTAAAAGGCATGTTTACTATCAACGTACACTTAATTTGACCCCATAAAATAATCTTTTCGACAATTTCTTTTCGTACTGTATTTATGAATGTTTTCATTTACAAATCATGTATTTTGTATGAAACTTTTCTATTAAATTTTTCTTGGCCCCTTTTAGGATGAAATCTTGACTTCACCTTGACAATTAGGGGGTGGTTGTTAAGGGTAACCCTAACAACCATGTAGTAGAACTTCTCACTAGATGATGATTGGTCTCTCTGGCAATAATCCATGTGGTAGAAAGTGGGCATTGTCCAAATGCTAAAATTTTCAGACATTCCAAGGAATGCTTGCTATGTCATAACAATTATAGATTGTTTATTTTGAATTTTAATAATAGGTTATACCTTTATGTATTAAAATGGAGATCTCTGTTCTAACCATGCAATGAAGAACTTGTAAATTCAAAGTCCTCCAAATTTATTGTAGATTTAGCAAAACAGGAGAAAAGATTTACTGCAAGTTTGCTGTTGATGTTACGTAGGTTTGCATTATTAAGACAAAGTTTTGAGTGAGAAGATACTTCTTTTGATAGGAAAACATAAATCTTTCTGATACGTTAAAAGATGACTATTAATACAAAGGCCATGCACAAGGTGTATTATTAAAAGTTTATAGTAATACATAAATACACAAGTAATTCTACACTCATTGCTAAGAACAAGAAGTTTAATTTTTATTATACAATACAATCATTAAAATTTCCATAAAATATCTCTAATTTATACTCACTTAGATTTAGAAATTACTTCTAACTTTCTATTAAAAGTTGTACTACCCATTGTTCCCCTCGTTGACACTAGATTTGTGGAGGCAAATGGACTCGAGAGAACTGTTAGAGTGCTTCCATCTCCCTCTAGCATTTGCACCACAACTTTCATCAATGGTCAATCTATTGGGTTCCGTTGTATGCACCAAAGTCCCATTATTGTTAGTTTCTTCACAATCTTTGCATCTCCTTCTTTCTCAATCTGAACTCCTAACTCTTCTCCTTAACACTTGTAAATCCATTCATGAAAGTAATTTTTGCTCTTTTTTGTGTCCTTGTATTCTGTCTCCCTCCAACCATTTCTAGCAACATTCCAAAACTATAAACATCTAATTTGTATGACACATTCCCAAAGTTTCCAGAGAACACTACATGGGCAGTGTACCCTACGGTGTCTCTGGCAGTAGTCGTGGATATAGCACTCTGTTCCTTTGAACACAATTTTGATTGACCAAAGTCAGAGACCTTTGGGTTGAACTTATGGTCTAACAAGATGTTGTGAGGTTTAATATCGAAGTAACAGATTTGTTGATCACACCCGAGGTGAAGATATTCAATTCCTTTAGCTATGCCAAGAGCTATATCTTGCAGCTTCTCCCAACCAAGTGAACACTTCTTTCTATCAAATGAGATGAACTTTTCAAGCGAATTGTTTGGTAAGAAAGAACTCATAAAGGAGAGCTCTTCTGAATCCGTCAGAACAGTATCCTACCAAGTGAACCACATTGATATGGTGGATTCTACCTATTGTTTGCACTTCGTTGATGAATTACTCATTTCCTTTCATATTGTTAAGAATCATGAACATCATTTGAAAGATTCCCCTTGTACACTGATCCATAACCTCCTTGGCCGACTTTGTTCTGAAATTGATTTGTGATTTTCTTGATTTCTGTGTAGGAGTATCTTGCAGGCTTGAGAGCTTTATAATCCTCCAAAAACTTTCCAACCTTTAATTGATCCTCTTTCTTTATTTTGTTTGATCTGTAGACAAAATACATTATAATGACAAATACAACAAGAATAGATAAACCAAGACTCCACCTACAATTCATAACATACCAAGTGAGTAAAATTTTGCCTCATCCACAAAATCAATTGAAATTAGGATAAATTACATTGGTAGTCCCTGTATTTTTCTTCTCGTGTCATTTTGGTCCTTGTAATTTCAATTAGCTCAATTTTGACACTTAATTGTAGATTTTGTGTGAATTTAGTCCAATTGATAATACCGATTAGGATTTTTGAAGGAAAATAGTAACGGAGTTGATTGCGATTAACTCCCAGAGTTGAACAAGTTTACAATTTTGCTTATAAAACATAACACTAGCCGCTTATGTACGCATTTTCTATCAAAAAGCACTAACAATTGTAATCAATTGGACCAAATTGAGACAAAATCATAAATTGATGGTAAAAATTGAGCCAATTAAAATTACAAGGATTAAAATGGCACAAGGTTAAAAATATATGTACTACCAGTATAATTTGTTCTTGAAATTAAGGGTGGATGGACCACTTCACCTGCAACCTTTAGTTTCCATGATGTTTTTGTAAAAGTTTGAAAAATTATTATATTATCATTTTCCCAAAATATGCGATTGGTGTTATTTTGGTTATTATTATTTTTATTACGTCAATTAGTCCTCAATATATAAAAAAGTATTTTGATTTGAGCTCCACCAACCCAACTCCGTTTGTAGATGACGTTAAATTTAGGTGTAAATATGGAAATTTAAGTAAAAGTTTTCACTTTTAGTCTCGAAAATATGCAATTTGTGTTATTTTAGTCCCTAATTGTTTAAATTGTATTAATTTACTCCCTAATATATAAAACTGTTCCTTTAGTCATTCAATATAATTTGGTGTATTTATGAGTAGAGTGTGGAAATCATAAATACCAATGAAAAAAAAATAGAGAAAGAAAAGAGATTAACGTTGTGTTTGGTTGGGAGATTTGAGAAGGGATTTGAAAAGAGAAAAGAAAAAGGTCGGTGAAATGTGAATAAATTATACTTACATTTTGTCTAGTTTTATACATTTTTTCTCTTTCTGTTTCCAAATTCCTTCCCAAATATCCTAACTAAGCGTAAGTCAATCCAAAAGACAAAAAGTGAAATTGTATTTTTCCTCCACTTTGTTTTTCCATATGTTTTCCACTATAGCCAAACAAAAAGTGGAATTACATTTTCTTTTCCCTTTATATTTTACTCATCAAATCTTTCAACTAAACATAGTCTTATTGTATCGCGATTGACTCATGCACAAGATGGCATAACTCAACACTATACGAGTCGCAATTAAAAAAAAATAAAAAATTGAGTTATAACTAAACAACACATGAGTGTAGACATCCCATTTTTGACTTTCTTTGGGGCATTTTGTATTGTGCACTCGATGATGAAAGTTACATGGTATGATTCGGAGGCTCAACGAAGGAATCCGGGGATGGGCCCCAAGAACAATCCCAAAACCTTCATATTTACTTGGTTCTTACCTCAAAGGTCCCTTTTTGTACATTGTGCCACCCTACACTATGCTTGAAACAGAGGAATAGGGGAGCACATTGGGGCTCAGCCATGCCTCATTGGGAGCCGGCCGTGGCCAATTGGGACCGACCATGCCTTGGTGGCGATAAACACTGTTCTGGGCGGGAGCCCGCCAGCTGTCTATTTTTGAAGATATTTTTGACCTATTTTGCTCAAATTCTATAAATACGAGGTTATATCTTTGTTTTGAGGGTTAAACAATTTCCAAATAGCCTATACACTCATTTGAGAGCTCCTTCTTGTGCAAGCCATCTTTGAGCAAGCTAGTCATCTTTGAATCCTAGTTATTCACCATACACACCCTTGGGGCCTTGGTTGAACCTTTAGAACCATAATTCAACCTTGAGAGTGTGTTAGGATTGAGTTTGCTCAACAATAAAAGCTTACTCCATTTAAGAGGTATAAGCTTGTAACTTTTGTTTATTGCTCTCATTTCACTTCATTTTTAATTATTTCTTGTGTTCTTGAGCTGTTTTAAATCCATATCAAGTGTTGAAACTTGGGTTTGAATAAGCTACCAAATGTGGTGAGGATTAACATCCTTACTTGTACCTACTTTCATAGCTCAACCCTTTGTTTTTTACACTTCTTTTCTTTGACTATTAAACTAATTTTCAGAGTTTAAAAAAGGGGTAAAAACATGGTTTGAAGTCCCAAAAATGTGGGCTAGGGGGGGTGTTAGCCATCCCTCCTTGTTCTAATTTACCAGTTTTGTATCTTTTTGCTATTATCTACATTTTTGTGGTCTTTAACATAAGTTTTGATCATTGTTTTTCACACAGTAGGGGTTGTTTTAGGGCTTTCCTAATTTATTTAATTCGTGTAGGCCTTGAACATATAGCTTGGTGTGTTAGAAGTTCAAATATCTAGCTTGTTGTGTTGTGTTACTCATGTTTTGATAGCTCATCGTTGTTTAGTTTTTCATGTCAAGAGTCCCATTCTAATAATCAATTTTGCGTAATCACTTCTTCCACCTTCCTCTTTTCTTGATTTCTTTTGTTTGAGAGTTATTTCAAAAGATTGATGGTTGTTTAAGGCATGGGAAAAAGACCTATGCTCAATGGCTTAATCTCCACAAAGATTCATCGTCAAGACATAGTCTCTCTTTCATGTCAAGAATCGCTTCTTGTTTGACGTTCCTTCTCGTTTAGTGGACTTAACCATCACCTCAGACAAATTGATTAAAGAATGGAAAGGACGAATAAAATGGGCTTAAAATCAATGGAACCGACATAAAGAAAATGAGTTAGATTATTTGGGTTCGGCCGGACGTTATGCCGAATCAGTCGTGTCAAGAATCGTCATATATCAATTCATGATGTTTTGATGAATTTGGAAGTGTCTCTACCTCCCTCTTTGAGCTTACTTCATGATAGGAGGGAAGAGTGGTTAGTCATAGCATTTATTGATTTTTGTCCGATTGTCTTCGAAATCATCAAGCGATTAAGTTGCTTATTGATGGTTTTGGAAGCAACTTCATTCTTCTCTTGAACCTCACCATGACAGAGAAGAGTAGAAGTGACAAACAGGGCTTAGAAAGGCTCTGTTTACACTGTTTTCACCTCAGAGCACAAAAATATTTTTCTGCATGAAAATAGGGCACGGTCAACCTTGTTTTGACCCGGCCGGGCCTCATTAGGGGCCAGTAGGGCCCCAGTGTTTGGTAAGCAGAGTACTTTTGGCAGAAACAAAGGACAGTGGTTGAGGGTGAAACAGAGTAGTTTGGGCAGACAGAGCAGTTTCTGAACACTGTCTTCATCAACGCGCATGCAATCTTTATGCATTCTTATTATTATAATTGTTGTAATTATTATTAGTGTAATTATTGTTGTTTGTTATATTGTTGTAATAAGTGTTGTATCCCTGCTATAATAAGTTAGTTGGTTATATATTTAGCATTCATTCGAACTTGTAATAAGTAGTTAGTTTATTTATTATTCATTCGGATTTGTAATAGCTAGTTTTAATTCGGACACTTGGACATTCGGACCCTCATGCGTGAGGGCAAAAGTGTAATAATGTGTGTATATCTTCCAACCTCACGTATTTTTTCCTTTTATTTACCCGTTTATGATGGATAGTTTAGAGCATTACATTTCATTTAGCATTTTCCATGCTTTGCATCCATTGTCTTGCATGTAACAGGCTCGGCGTATTATTCTAACTCACATTGTTATTTATTACTTCCTTGGAAACATGCTTAAACCGCATGCTATCAAATCGATTCACATACCATGTTAGTAGCTGAGTCTATTCAAATCGCATATTGCATTTGTTGCATTAGTCAAGTTGCATTAACTAGGAACATGCATGTTTTCTAACTCTTTTGTTTCTTTTGGCGTGCCTTGAAGTACGAGGTGAACATTTTGTGCTTTAACATATCGCATATGTGTGATTGTTGCCATGTCAAGTATGATACCATAAGACTAAATGCTTCAGTGATATACTTGTTTGAATGCCTGTGGATGAAACTTAAATTGCTTAAATTGGGATAATTTGAGTAATGTACATATAAACTCGCTTTTTCAAGTGACACATATTCAAAACAATTTTCAAACAAACATAAAATCAAAATGTTCCAATTTTTGCAAATTAGTCTATACTTGTGTGCGTCACATAATAAAATAGCCTAATAATTGGAACAAAAGCATATAATGTAAATAAAAATCACATCATGATTAGTAGAGGCCGATCTTTGATCAGACGAGTGGGGTGTTTAATTCATGACCTTCCTCTCTCGTACCTAAGTTCCCGAGCTGAGACCATCTTGGTGATAACGGACACGTGGCCTTTGGCACGAGTCACGGGTTTCCTAAATTGCCCAAAAATATTTAGGTGGCGATTCTGTAATTTGGCAAAGCAGTCAATTTTTGACATTTTGATTCAAAATTGATTTTGAAAAACTGGTGGAATCAGATTCAAAACTACAGGAGTATGAACTGCAGGGCTAGAATCCAAAATGAGCACAAAAAGAAGGCTACAATGAGGTATAACTAAACAACTCTTGGATCATAACAAAAATAATATCATTATGTGTTATAACTAACAATACAGTAAGTCATAACTACACACAAAAATCATGAGGTATATATAATACACGTGGTGTTTACCATAAAATTTCCGTTATTGAAAACTATAGTAGTACATCAATACTCAATTAATTCTAGACTCAATTGCTGAGAACAATGAGATTAATTACTATTATACATTATATAATCATTAAAATTCTCATAAAAAATCATTAATTTATTCTCTTACTCACATTCAGAAATTATATCTTACTCACTAGTAAAAGTTGTACCACCCATTGTTCCCCTCGTTGGCAATGGATTTGTGAAGGAAAATGGACTGGGTGGAACTGGTAGAGTGCCTCCATCTCCCTCCAACATTTGCACTACAACTTTCATCAATGGCCGGTCTATTGGATACCACTGTATGCACCAAAGTCCCACTATAGTTAGTTTCTTCACAATCTTTGCATCTCCCTCTTCATCAATCTGAACTCCTAGCTCTTCTCATTTATCCAAATGCTTGTAAATCTATTCAAAAAAGTAATTTTCGCTCATGTTCTGTGCTATAGGATTTTGCCTTGCTCCAACAATTTCAAGTAACAGCATTCCAAAACTATAAACATCTGATTTGTATGATACATTTCCAAAGTTTCTAGAGAACACTTCAGGTGCTATGTAACCCACAGTCCCTCTAGCAGCAGTCATAGATACTGCACTTTGTTCTTTTGAACACAACTTTGCTAGACCAAAATCAGAGATCTTTGCATTGAACTTGTGATCTAACAAGATGTTGTAAGTTTTAATATCGAAGTGAAGCATTCATTAATCACACCCTAGGTGAAGATATTCAATTCCCTTAGCTATGCCAAGAGCAATGTCTTCCAATTTCTTCCAACCAAGTGAACGCTTTTGTTGATCAAAGGATATAAACTTTTCAAGTGAATTGTTCAGTAAAAACTCGTAAAGCAAAGCTCTTTTGAAACCGTCAACACAATATCCCACCTAGCGGACCACATTGATATGGTGGATTCTACCCATTGTTTGCACTTCATTGATGAACTCATTCCCATTTCCTTTCACACTGTTAAGGATCTTGATTGCGACAGAAACATTGGAAAGATTTCCCTTGTATACTATGCCATAACCTCCTTGGCCTATTTTGTCCTGAAATTGATTTGTAATTTTCTTGATATCTGCATAGGAGTATCTTGCAGGCTTGAGAGCTTTGTAATCTTCTAAAAACTTTCTAATCTTTAATTGATCCTCTTTCTTTATTTTGTTTGATATGTAGACAAGATACATTAAAATGACAAATACAACAAGAACAAACAAACCCAAGATCCCACCTACAATTTATTTAATACCAAGTTAGCAAATTTTTGCCTCCTCAATGTCTGTTAAAATTAAGGGTGGATAGTTAACTTTACTTGCGACTTTAGATCCTTTGATGCACCTGTAAAAGTGTGAAGACTAGTAGACAGTCAATTTCCCCTCCCCCTCCCCCTCCCCCTACCCCTCAATCAACAAGAAATTTTATTTATGATGGATTCATAATATTTTGATTGTACACTACTTTGTTTTTATTTTTGTAGGTGCTCAAAAAAGAAACTAGTAAGGTAGAATCAACTATTCGAGAGTGTTAAATCCTCTCATAGAAAAATTCAACCATATTAGCAACTAAGATATACCTAATCAGGCTTGGACCGCAACACAATGCCACCACAAAGTTTTGAAAAGGTCCTTAAATATAGTGTAGTATTAGTTATTAATATGAGGAAATTTCATCCCCCCAAACTATACCCCACTGATCAATTTCACACCCGAACTTTTGATATTGTCAATTTACCCCTTAGCCTATTTAAATTGTGATCAATTTGTCCCTTACTATTACATTTAAACGGAATAAGTTTAAAAAATTACATTTTGAACTCAAATTTCAAATTATATATTCAAACTCACCCTTTTCATTCTCATCTCTCACCTAAACTACCCTCTCTCCTCTCTCAACAAATCAACCACTACTACCACCATCGACCAGTTAGCTTGCAGCAACGGCGTTGCCAAGTTGGTTCAGTTTTTTCTTCCATCAACCCATTTGTGGTTTTTCTCTCTAAACCCTTCTCTCTCTACAATTCATGCACAATGGACATGCCGTTCGCAACCTCTGAAACCCTTGCAATGTGTTTTTCCCTTGAAGGATTCTTCTAGGTTTCGTTTATATATTTAATTTGCTGGGTCTTGAATAATTAACAATTCAATTTAACAATTAACAACGGATGCAAGCCTACCCATCATCAAATAAATCAATTCCTTCATCAGAGAAGCAAAATGTTATCAAATAACTCAATTAACACCTCTGTTGTTGTGAGCTCAAACAACCAAGTTGCTCGCGCGCACACACACACACACACACACACACACGCACACACACACTCACTCTCTCTCTCTCTCTCTCTCTCTCTCTTTCTTTCTCACACACGCACACACACACATAGACTTTAAAGATCTGATCCAGATCTAGGTAGGGTGGTGCAGGGAAGGGAGGGGTCTTCAATGTTTGGTTAGGATGGAGGAGGGGTGACAGTGGTAGCACCGTAGAAGGGAGGCTGAAGGTTTGGGTTGGGTTGTGGCAGTGTGGTGAGGGGCTTGAGGTAGTGGAGGCTGAGGCAGAGATAAAGTGGTGACTATAGGTAGATGGGTTGGGGGAGGGATTGTGGCGGAGGGAGAAGGAGGGCTAGCCGATGGCAGTGGTGGCCGGCGGAGTTATAGAGGTGTAGAGAGGAGAGATGGTAAGTTTGGGTAAGAGAAGAGAATAGAAAGGGTGAGTTTGAATCTATAATTTAAAATTTGAGGCTAAAATATAAATTTTTTTTAACTTTTTTCGTTTAAATGTGATGGTAGGGGACAAATTGATCACGATTTAAATAAGTTAGGGGATAAATTGACAATATCAAAAGTTTGGATGTGACATTGATCAGCGGGGTATAGTTTGGGGGAAAATGAAATTTCCTCTATTAATATTTATAGATCATATAGACTCGCTCCAACTAGATTTTTTGAGAAATTTAGTACTTGATCACCCCAAGATCTCTTTAATTCAATTTGCACTTTCAAGTTGCAGTTTTTACTATTTAGCTGCACGTATTTTCCTCTCTCTCCACCTCTTATTCTTCTTATTTGTATTGGTTCTCCCTCTTCTTTTCTTCTTCTTATTTTGACTCAGTTTTTTCGTTAGTCCTTTTTTTAATATTTAATTTCAATACTCTCTTCAACTCAATTCCCATTTTAGCCGAAAAGGGAATCGGATTTCAGGGCTGTCATGTTTTCTGCAACTTGTTGGTATGCACTCTTCATCTTGTTCTCCTTCTGCAGCCATTGGTCCTATGACCAAGAAGAACAAGAAGACAATTTGGAAAATAGCCATCTTGCTATGGAACTGTCTAAAACAAAATTCTAAGGACTCTGCTAATAGTGTTGTTTGCGGTGGTCGACGTTGGGATAAGAGAGAGAGAGCTTGAAAAAAAAAATGCAAATTTCCTTATGATGTGGCCAATGTGTGGTTTACTACATATCATTTGAAAATAATCACATAAATTTCATGTGTTTCTGAATTAAAGTGCATTATGTCTAACTTAACAAGTTTGAAATGTGTTGGGACATTAAAGGGAATGTTTACTCATTTTTAAATGTCAAAAGGTAAATCACTTAGAGTAAATAAGGGGGGTTAAAGTAAATTTTGCCTTTGAAAAAATTAATGAAAATACATCTAATCTGTACAATGTACAAGAGTATTTTAATATTTTTGCTTAAATTATTGGCTGGCTTGATAGTGCTCTTTATTCTACTGACCACATGGGGTTTACATAACTATTTTCAAATAATAGGTGGTAAATTGCATATGGGCGAAACCATAAGAGGATAAAATAAAATTTTTCGAGGGTAATTTATACATTTCACCCTTATAGTTTGATCTAAAATTTATTTTAGTCCATGTTGTTTCTATTTGAACAATTTAATCTGTACACTTTAAGTCCATTTTCTATTTGGTCATTTTGTCCAAATCTTTGTTAATTTTTTCTACATGTACACTTCAAGAGACTAACAAATGTCTAAAAATCATTAATTTTAATCTATAGTTTAAACGAACAAAAATATTAAATTAAAAGTGTAAGGACCTAATTATTTACTTTAAAACAATAGAGATCAAATAAACATGGTAGTTTGAATAATTATCACAATTGTGATTTTTTCAATAAAATATTTAGTTAATATTTACATACTATTGTTGCATTTGTAAATGTGTAAATATGTCTCTTGTTTAATAATTCTGGCAACTCTTAATTAACTTGTTTGATTGGTTAGTGGACTTTAATTTTTGGGGAAATAAAATGTAATGTTGAAAAAATAATAATAAATTCAAGAAAAAGTTTATAAAATTATGTTTTAATGTTGCAAAGTTTTTCATTAATTTGATATTATTTTTCTACATTCCACTTAAATGATATTTTCTCTTAATTTTTTTTTTTTTATGATTAGGGTGCTTTGGGTGGAGACGACAAATTAAACCATGTTGAACCTTTGATTGCTTTAACATGTTTCCAAATAAGACCTTAGTCATAAGTTGGACAAGTATTTTGTTAGTTATGAACATTGGGGTGATAAGTTTATCATTATTTTTTATATTAAAATTTGGAGATATTTGATAATTTGGTAAATTAGAGCAAATTCTTTTAAACTATGATTTATTTATGTTCTTCCTTCCTAAACTTTAAACTCAACTTTTGCTTTAAAAAAATTTATAAAAAAAAAAAAAAAACGCACATTTTAATCTCAACAATTTAAGTGTCATCTTGTTATACTTAACTACTTATGTTAGGGATTTTAGAGGAATCGGATCATTTGTAAAATAAATGACAAACTTATAATTTTTTTAGATAATAATACTTTTATTTAGTAATTTAATTTACACTTTGCCTCCCTTATTTTAGTGTCAAAGTGCAAACGAAATTAATAGATAAGAACATTATTGTTTTAAAAATTGAATAAATATATCATGTGCCAATTTTGTATGAACCCTAATTAAAGTTTTTCGATTTTTATTGCTCTGTGTTGATTAGTCAAATTATTTTCAATTGTTGTACCTTAAGTTGAGATTTCTTGTTTTGCTATTCATACGAGCTTTGTTGATTCAGACTGCCTATGTGTTACCAATAAAAATCATATTAAACCGCTCTATTTGCATCTTCTTCCTCCTGGAAAATCAATTCATCATTTTGGTATTATCTATTTGGATTTTGGTTTCTTGGCTTTGTGTTGTGATCTTTCTGATTGGATTTTGTTTTGTTTTTTTATTATCACAAGGTCAATTGATTCTTCTACTTTGTGCGGACCATCCAAGATATTATCCGCTTTGTATCACAGGGCACACACTCCCTATAGCCCCCAAGCGTGTGGATCCACATGGTGGAGTTAGGTTTTCCACATATGGCATCATTTGTGTGGACCACCCCACTGTCATATTGTCCGTTTTGTATCATGGGAGCGCGCACGGTTTTGTCATTATCGTCATAAAGTTAGTGGACAAATGGTTGACAAAATTGTGGCCGGCAGCGGCTAGGGGCAGTGGTAGTGTGTAAGAAGTTGAATTTTGATTTTATATTTTTGCATTGTCATTATCATCATAAAGTCAGTGGACAAATGTGTGACGAAAATGTGGCCGGTAGCAGCTAGGGAAATTACGAAAATGATTTATAAATCTATGTTCTAAAATGAATTGATTAGTTGATGATTTGAGAACATATAAAAGAGAAAGAGTTACTTTAAATATTTAAATACACTGTTATATCATTTGGATGTAAAAAGAATCTAATTTTTGGGATATAATAGCACTACTCAAAAAATTATGGATAAAAAAGTTTTGGAAGTTATTGCAGTGTACATTGTTAAAAAAATATGAGTTAATTACACTTTTCACTTTTACGGTTTGACTCAAATTTTACTTTAATTTCTATAATTTTAATTTAAATAATTTGGTTCATACAATTTAAGTCTAATTTTAATTTAGTCATTTCGTCTAAATTGGAGGTTAAAAATAATCAATTTTGGGACACTAATCAATTTTTTAAAGTTTCAATTTGATTCTTCCATCTAAATTAGAGATTAAAATTTAAAATTAACAATTTTGGGATTCTTAGACAAAATTAATAAAAATTTGGAAAGAAAAACCAAATTATATATACTATATGCACTTTATTATAGTATTCATACCTTTTTTTATAATTTTTTTTTATCAAATTAATGTTGTAACATTTCTTACTACTACATAGCATTTACAAATCATCATTCATAATTTAACCACAAAGTTCACAACGTAAAATATAAAAAAATAATAATAATAATAAAAATAAAAATAAAAATAAATAAATAAATTTCAAAATTTCAAAAATGAACATGTTAAAAGTTGTTATGAGCCAGAGTGGGAACGTTATTGTAAGCCTGGTCAACATTTGTTATACTATCTCCGGTCTACTCTTGTCGCTAAACCAATACAAATCAAAGGTTTTGTTTCCATGTTGAACAATAACCTCCATATGTTTAGTGGAAGGCTGTTCTTTGCTAGTTACATGGCCCTCCTTGTTCATGTTATCATGTTCTTGTTCTTGTCCTCTTTTGTGTAAATTGTTGTTGTAATGGTAATAATGATCAAAATCAGCAGCAACTCCAACACAAGAACAATCCTTATTCTTCTTCTTGTGGAGATATCCATAACATCACCTTCCCCTTTCGACTTAAATCCGACCCACACGGCAACCGTGGAATTAAGTATTTGGAACTTGAGTGCGAGAACAATCAGACAGTACTATACTTTGTTATCTGGTAAATACTACGTGCAGGCTATCAACTACAGCAGCCGCCATATCAGTCTGGTGGATGTGGGAACACAGAGGAATAATTGCTCCACTCTTCCTCTTCATTCTTTAACTCCTGACAACTTTACTAATGCATTAGATTACAATATTAAGGATTCAATAGTAGTGTTTTTTATGTTAAAAAAAAATTATTAGTGTTTTTGAGCTGTGAAAACCCAGCAAAATCTCCTCTCTACATAAAAACTAATAATATTAGTGATTCTTGTAAAAATGGAGGAGGAGGAAAGCATTCCTATGTTGTGATCAGAGACTTCTTGTCGTGGTCAGATGTTGAAAACTTGTGCAGCGTCGACATGATTTTCCTGGCAAGGATGATTTGAGGACGTAACCTTTCAAGCTTCTTGGACGTCCACGGTGTGTTGGCTGATGGATTTGACCTTGTTTACTATCAATTCATGAGTTGCAATTTTTTCTGCAGGATAATAGGTGCGTATGCAACACTTCGTCATTCCTATTTTGTTCTCAATTCATGAAATTTTCCTGTTTTTATTTTTATTTTTTGTCAAAGAAATGAGGTTTTATCTCAAAAAAAAAAAAAAAAAAAAAATCAACAACAACAACAGCAAACACCTCCACTATGCTACTAGATAGAGAACAGTACTTCATAAAGAAGCAAGATGTCTACCGTATGTCAATCAGGATCCTCTAGAGTAATTTCTCTGGAGTGATCCCTGGAGTGAGTGATCCAACGGCTCAAATTGTTTTTGTTATTATCTTACCGGTAAGATAATATAATTTAATCAAAACGACGTCGTTTTGATTAATATATCTTACCGGTAAGATAATATATCTTACCGGTAAGATAATAACAAAAACGATTTGAGCCGTTGGATCACTCACTCCAGGAATCACTCCAGAGAAATTACTCCAGAGGATCCTGATTGACCGTATGTACCTTTTTTTCTTTTTTCTTTTTTTTTTTGGAACTAGTACTACATGTACCTTCTTATTATTATTTTTTTTGGGGTATATGTTAGGTATTTTGTGATAAATCTTATGTTATTTTTTGATAGACTTACAATAATTTGATATTCAAAATTGAAATTATTCAAAAAATTTCTGATGAAAAAATTGGTAACATTATAACAAAAAATACTTTATTTTTATTTTTTTCTCACCCCTAAATCATTTATATTACAAGAGTAATATAATATATATATATATTTTTTTTATTTTTTTTTTTTTGCCTCCAACATTATTTGTTCCCTTGAAAAATGCAGTCCGCTTGGAATACTTCCTCCACGGTAAGTACTCTCCCTACTCCATCCATTTTTTTTATTCTCTCAAATGTTTTTAAAAATACACCATTGGTATTGTGATTTGTGGAGAAGATGAATATGCGGAGTATTGTGTTGAGTGATTGACTAACCTGAGGGGCATGATGAATGATGATTGATTAGGGAGTGTAAACACGTGGTACTCCGAGAATATTCTATAATTTTCTCATTGTCACATAGTAATGGTTCCAAAATAAGATATTCTAAGTGGTTGGATCTTCAGCTGATTTTTTCATTGCTATTCAAGACACCTTCAATCACTTAATAATATCTCTGTTCAGAATAATTGAATGCCTCATTTGGTTTACTTGCTTTTCTCTGATTACTTCTTGTAGTTTTTGTTTCTTTTAACTGCCTTAATCACACAGCTGAATCTTCGTTTCAGTTCTCTTACAGATCATTTTTTTTCTCATCATCAAAATCATTGGTAAATCCTCTTTCCTCTCCTTCAATGATCATAAGGGAAAAGTTATCTTCTAATATGAAGTAAATGACCCACAAGCCGGGGCGGAACCAGGAGTAGACGATTACGGGCGCCAAAAATAAGGTTTCAACAAATCCAAATTGTCGGTCAAGATATGTTTAAACCATTTAAATAATTATTAAAATTGATAAATCATTATTAAAAATAAGTTAATAAATAATGAGAACATTCTAAATATGTTATAGAAATTTAAACTTCAATGATGAACCACTAGAAAAATACAAAGGACAAATTACGACGACAATCCTATGTTTTGCTTCTCGTGTTATTTTGGTCCTCGTAATTTTAGTTGGCTCGATTTTGACCATAAATTTATGATTTTGCCTTAATTTGATCCAAATGATTACTACTCTTAATTTTTTTTTTTTTTATTTATGAAAATACGCACATAAATGGCATATGTGTATTTTTAAGGAAAAACTTATTCAACTTAGTGAGTCAATTTTAATCAATTCAGCGATAATTTTTTGTAAAAAATACTAACGATATTATCAATTATATCAGTTTGACACAAAATCTAAAATTAATGGTCAAATTTAAACCAATTGAAAATGTAGAGACCAAATTAGATAAGAGGCAAAATATACAGACTAATGGCGTAATTCGCCCAAATACAAATCATAAGTAATATCACATAATTTACATTACACATGAATAGTATTGTAGTAATAGATTATAGATCACACTGTATAAAAAGTACATACCATATGCTATTTTAAAACTACATCATAATTGTAGACACCCCATTTTTGACCGACCTTAAGACTCAGACGTCGCCGGCTAAGCGCTCGGTGATATTTCATGTTGTGCTCATCCAGAAGTTTCAGAGTCGCGGCTGCGCGCCCTGCCTCCGGACTTCCGGGCTTTTCTGTGCCTTGCCTCGGTTTGCGAACCAGGCTCGGTTTTCTCTGTTTTTCTTCCTAAGGGGAAGGAGAGGTCTCGTAGACCATCTCTCAATGGCCGCAGGCTATTTTTCGTGGTCACAGGACATTTTGCCCATTTCGGAGCCCGGTTCCCGGTTTTTCGGAGCCGTCAGGCCGTGTGCCTCGGTTCGGGACCGCCTAACCATCTCCGATTCCTCCGGTTTTTGGCATACATCTTATTTACTCCCTTTCAAGGGACACTGGGGTCTCAGATACCCACTTCGTGGCCGAATGCCACTTTCGGTGCCCGGCAGCCTGTTTTCGGGATCCCGAACTGCGTGTTCTGGCCCCCGAGCATTCATTTTGCATCGATTTTCGTTCATTTTTGGCAGGTACCTCTGTTTTATCATTACGAAGGACACTGAAGGGTGGGAGGATAGTAATTGTCTCAGCAACCAGTTATCTCCTTCCGGAGCCCTCCGACGCCCGTTTTTCTCACTTCCGGGCTAATGTTGAACACCCTAGGGCCATTTTCTTCAAGCCCAAACCACATATTTGTGTTGTACACACCTGGGAGGATCCTAAAAACACATGGCCGGCCAGAAATTCTCATTTTCATTTTTGAGCCTCTTCTTCAATTGGATTGTTGTCTCTCCTGTTTCAGAGTTGCCAAATTCCAACCATAGGGTGTTGTAGAGGAGACCTGGGAGGACCCAAAAAAGTGGTGGCTGGCCAGAAAATTTTGTGTTCCATTTTTACCCCTTGGCTGGCCGGCCGGCCATGAGGGTAGCCGGCCGGCCACCTCCACCAAAAGTGGGGTGCCGGCCATGATCCTTGGGTTGTGTGCATGGTAGTCAGATACTTGTTTCCCAGAAAATATCTCAGACTGGGGATATTTCGGAGGGAAGCACTTGGGTGCATTTCCCTCCTCTTTTACACCCTCTTTTAGGTGCATATAAGGAGCTGGCCAACTCCTTTGCTAGGGTTACAAAAACTTCCTAGAAGAGCTCTTTTGCATTTGCCTACATCTTGCTACCCAAAAACCTCCAAAATCTTCAAGTCTTGGCTCCATTTGTTCATCAACACCAAGCCTCACCATCACCACTTCCATTCCAGCAGCAAGGGAAGGTTTTTTAGAGGCTAAGAAGTAGCAAACTCAAGCCAAGAAGCAACAAAAGTTGAGTCTTCAAGGGTAAGTTACTATTTCCCCTTTTCTAGCTTATTTTTGCTTCATTTTTCTACCCTTTTTTCTTGTGGTTTTGGGCTCCGACCCTAACTGAGTTTAGGCTTATTTTTAGCCCCTCTACAACATTGTAGAAGGGCTCAACCTTGTTTGGTGCTTCTACATACCACTTGCTTCAATATCCACCTTATATGCCATAATCTTGCATGCTATTTTTAGCTTATTTGTATTTGTTTTTGGAGCATGCCATAAACTGTGAATGTGCTTATTTTGAGGTCCTCTACAATATTGTATAAGGGCTCAACCTTTTTTGGTGCTTCCATGCATGACCTCTCTTTATAGCCCCTGTTTGGTCCATATCTTGCATGATTTTTTAGGCCTATCTTGCTTCTGTTGTTGGCCATGATCAGAACTGGAAATAGTCTTAAAACGACCCACTCTTCATGTTTTGTTAAGGGTCGTAGGCTGTTTGGAGAATTCTTGGTATACCTCTCTTTATAGCCCTCTTTTGGTCCATATTTTGCATGCTATGCTTGCCATATTTGTACACTGTTTTGAGGGCTTCCATAAGCTGTAAATGTTCATATTTTTGGACCCTCTTCAATCTCGTAGAACTTTGTTTTTCAGTTTGAGCAATGTATATATCACTTGCTTCATATTCCCACATTTTTTCCCCATTTTTGCATGCTGTTTTTGCCGTATTTTTTATTGTTGTTTGGCCATTCTTTGTACTGGAAAAATGCTAGTTTGGGGACTGCCTAGCATCTGTCTTTACATGTCATGTCCATATTCTGCATATTTGGCATAGCTGCAAGTCATTTCGGGTGCTTAGCATAGCATTTCGGGCATCGGGTGTACTTTTGCTATAATTCGGGGGCTATTTTGCATCATTTTGGCTGCTGAAATTTGCACTTTCCATATGCCACATGCCACGTCTCATTCCGAATGCTGTTTCATGCTTCAGGACCATTGCCTCGGTATGCGTGCCCACGGGCACGCATTTCGACGCACTTCATTCTTATCCGACGGCATCTTATGTGAGTGTGCCTGAGGCCCTCTCATGTTAGTGTAAGCCCAATTTGCATTGCGAATGCTGTTTCATGCTTCAGGACCATTGCCTCGGTATGTGCTGAGGCACATTTCGAGGCACTCCATTCTCATCCATCGGCCTCTTACGTGGGTGAGGCTGAGGCTCACTCATGTTAGTATAAGCCCATTTTGCATCCTGTATGCCATTTTAGTTCCATTTTGCATTCCGTATGTCATTTTCTCGATTTGCGTGCCCGTGGACGCGCATTTCAAGACATTTCATCTTAGTCTCATTGTATATCATATTTCATGTCATTTCATGCCTTTATGTCATCGCCTCGGTTCGCGTGTCCGTGTGCACGCATTTCGAGGCACTTCATTTTTATCCAATAGCCTCTTATGTGAGTGTGGCTGAGGTCCACTCATGTTAGTGTAAGTCCATGTTGCATTGTATTTGCCATTTTAGTCTTATTGCATCGTATATGTTATCGCCTCGGTTCGCGTGCCCGTGTGCACGCATTTCGAGGCACTTCATTTTTATCCGACGGCCTCTTATGTGAGTGTGGCTGAGGTCCACTCATGTTAGTGTAAGTCCATTTGCATCGCGTATGCCATTTCATGCCTTAGGATCATCGCCTCGGTTTGCGTGCCCGCGTGCACGCATTTCGAGGCATCTCATTTTCATAGCATTGTGTATATTAGGATTGCATATTAGCTGCATTTCATGCATATCATGCATATTGCATCGTGTTCGGGATAGCAGTTAGCCCGGGCACGGGAAACGAGGCGCGTTCCGTACTCCGAGTGATGGAACGGGTCTCAATTCCCAAGTCACCGACACTCCGGATTATCCATGATGGAGTTAGGTTTTGTTATAGCATTCATCTGCATTCACCCCATATTGAGTTGTGCAATCCGATTCCTCGGCCATCATGCATCGATATGCGTGATTGGTGGCACGAGGATCGAGGCATGCATATATTTGTGAAATACATTGCTATGCCCCTCTTCTGCTCTCTGTTACAGCAAAACGAAGAATCAGCAACTTTCCGGAGTCTGGCACGCATTTCGAGAAATATTGCAAACAGAGGCTAATTGGGGCATCCCAGTGGATTTCCGCGCAAGGCAGCCCAACATGCATCATTTCATTCTCCGAAGCGGAGTCAAGGCAGCCCCTGGCTTGCATGCCATTCTGACTTTCTTATTAATTTGTTAATTAATTAGGAATTTGTATTATTGATGTATTATTTTGGATCAGTATTATTCTTTTATTTTTGTATCAGATATTTATTCGGACCCTCTGAGGGCATAATTGTAATAAGTGTGCGTCGTGTGATGTATGTCTTCCAACCCCGTCTTTCTTCCCTTTTATTTACCCGCTTATGATGGTTAGATATAAGGCATATTTCAATTAGCACTGATGTAATGACATGTTTGCATCATTCATCTGTTTTTTTGCAGACTCGGCACATCATACAAACTGCATTTGTATTTCAATTCCGAATTGAATACGTGTTAGTTGTAGCATTCCATATGCCATGTTTAGAATAGCCGAGCCTGCTATAGTTGCATTTTTGCATGTGTTGCATTAGGCATTGCTGTATACTTAGGATCGTGCATGTTTCCTAATCAGTTTTCTGTTTTGGCTTGGAGTACTCGGTGAGTTTTATGCTTTAGCATCCTTGCATGCGTGTGAGTGTTGCCATGATAGCATGCTTACCATGAGGCTAAATGCTTATGTGATATAACTGTCTTGAATGCTTGTGGGTGGAGGTTGAGTTATTTGAATTGAGACAATTCATCAAATGTTTGTTTTAAGCCCACTAGACAGTGGTAAAATCATGTTTTTCTAAGCCCACCCGAGGGTGGCAAAATCCGCATTTCAAGCCTACTTGCGAGTAGCAAACCATTTTCACAAACAAACATGAAATGTTTTGTTCCAATTCAGGCGATTCAGTCTATACTTGTATGTTGTGCGCATCACATAGTAACCTAGGCCAATAACCGGAATAAGAACTCACAATGTTTTAAAAATCAGATATCATGGTTAGTAGAGAGGTCTTTGATCGGCCGAAGCGGGTGCTCACGGCGACCTTCCCAATCGTACCCAAGTTCCCGAGTCGAGGCAACTTTGGTGATGACGGACACGTGGCCTTGGCACCGAGTCGGGTTTCCTAAATTTCCCATTTTAAAATATTTAGGTGGCGACTCAGATCTGGCGGCGATCCATGTTTGGCACTTCTTTCAAAAATCTGCTTTCAAAAGCGATTTGCGGATTTGGACTCTTGGTTCAAGATTGAGAAGTGACATTTGAGTCCTTCGAATCCGTAGTGACCCAATATCGAACGAGCGGAGACTACTCCCTTCCGGGATGCGTTCGGGGCGTTCTGATTTCTGGCGACTCTGCTGGGGAATTAGAGAACTTGACTTGAACTCATGATATTTGGTTTTGACTACACTTGTGGGTTTCTTTGCATTGCATTTGCATTGGTGCGCCTGGGAAACCGTGTTTGCCATCTGCTATTCTGGCGGTTTCTTGGGAGGCTTGTCTTGTCGAGGCATGTCCATAAGGTGGTCGATTCACGGCTCTGCCAAGATGTAGAACACAAACCCCGGTTTTACCGAGGCACCCTTTTTGACCATTCGACCTAGTGCATATTCGGATCCATAGTGACCATTCCAAACTAGGACAGGTTGCTTACCCGTTTATAGGTTGTTTGAAACCGTTGCGTGCGTAGTAAAACCCTAACTCCTGACAAAATAGGACAGGGAAACCCTACCCCAATATAGGGGTGTTTTGGCTCTCACTTATCTGTTATGTGCTTGTTAGAGTGCGTCTCTACAGGGAATGTATGTATCAGTTAAGTTTGAGCATCAGGCCTGCGGGCATCAGTTTTTGAGATAGGGCATCACGCCTGCGGGCATCAGCCAGTTATTTGAGAATCAGTTGTCTGCGGATATCGGATTCATTTTGAAACGATGTCTGAGAAACGGTGATACAGAACGATGTCGATTATTGAGGACAGTGTATTTTCAGCTTATCAACTGCGTGTTGCATGCCCGACTGTGTGTTGTGTGTATTTAAATTAAGCTGTTATGCTGCCCGTTTTTCTGGTTATTTATTTCCTTTTCGCTTTATTATCTTTTTGCTAGGGCAGTTTTTAGCACAATTGCTTCCGAACCACTAGATACTCCCCAAGCACTTTGGACACGAGGTCGCCGACTCAACCGATCCGAGGATCTTGTTGACGGACATCCAGTGTTCCACTCTCTACCCCCAGTTATCAGAAGAAGGCCGAGAAGGCGCAGCGTGTCGGAACAAGGATTACCGGGACAGAAGGCTGCTTTGACAGTGAACAATCCGGTAGAAATTTCTGTGTCTGCTGTAGAGGTACACTTACCGGCCATTCAGATGGAACAGCAGAATACATCAGGGATGGAGGCGATGATGCGCCAGATGCACGACAGCATGAAACAGATGCAAGATGATGCTATCCGCCAAGCGGAATTTTCCAAACAACAAGCCGCAGTCATGGCCCAGCAGGCCGAACTGATCACTAGGCTGCAACAGCAGAATGCAGCATCTGCGTCACATCAAATTCCTCCTCCACCAGCAGCTCCACTACGGCGGGCATCTCGTCGAGAATACTCTGCCGAATCCTCAGAATGTCCTCCCAAACACTCAGAATACCTTACCTGATGTCCGGAACACTCAAGAGGACACGGGTCTTCCAACTGGCGCTCGCCGCTTCTACCGCGAATCGCCCAAGAATCTTACACCCAACCACCCGGACTCTCCTTTTGAGTTCGAGGTAGATCAGACAGCTCTGAAGCTGAGTAAGCTGGAAAAGCTTTTTAAGAAATCGCAAGGGGTGAAGGCCATCCCAGACATCGAAGATGGCTATACTGACATGGCCGTGACTTTGCCGGACAGATTTAAGATGCCCCAGATCGACCGTTTTGATGGGTCTGGGGACCCCATGGTCCATCTCCGGCTATTTTCAGATATCTTGAGGCCAATGGGCCTAACGGACTCTGAAACTCATTTGTTTGGCCGAACCCTGTCAGGAATAGCCGCCAACTGGTATGCAAAGTTGGATAATGATGTTAAGAGGAACTGGGATGAGATGGCTGAGGCCTTCGTTGCACAATACTCATATAATACACAGATCGAGATTACAACACGTGATCTTGAAACTACGAGGCAAGAACAAAAGGAGTCTTTCTCTAACTTTGTAACCCGGTGGAGAGCGAAGGCATCAATGATGACCTTAAGGCCAACAGATAAAGATCAAATCCGAATGATTGTGCGCAATCTCCAACCGAGACTTATGCAGAAGATGATTGTAGTTCCCTTCCCCACCTTCGCAGATCTGCACGATATGGGGGTGCAAATCGAGGATGCAATGAAGCAAGGTCTGATCGATCAGGACCGAGAGCAGCCCCGAAGGACATTCAACCGTAATAACACTGCAGGCCAGTGGTAGCTGCAAGAACTTCTGAGAGGTCGGTATGGTCACCACCAGTCCCCCTCCCCATCCAAGGCTTGCAGTGGCCACACCCTTTTCCAGCACATCCGGAAGCAACACCCAAAACAACAGATTCCAACCCCGGGGCCAAAGAACCTTCACTCCACTATACATGCCCCTGTCCAAGGCTCTGGGGGTGTTAATCAGGAAGAAGCATCTGACGCCCCTAGAACCGAGGCCACTACCAAATCCACTCCCCCCTTCCCACAACCCAGCCAACCACCGACATGGCCATGACCACGATCAATGTTTCCGGCTGCATCACGAGATTCAAGACCTCGTCGACAAGAATATCATTGTGCCTCCCGAAAGACCCAACGTCACAACTAATCCACTCCCCGTACATAACCAAGATCCACCACCCAAAAGAGTCAACTTCATCCAAACTGGGGTCGCTTCTTACAATCCTAGTATCTATATTACTCCCTCTCACCTACCTAAGCCGGAGGTGATCCTTCCTGATTGCACTGACTTGTGCATGTTGGACACCTTCACAACCCAATATGAGCCAGAGGTGGTGACCTCCGAAGATGGAATGGGGCAGGTTTCAGAAGAGAGCAGAATTGGTGAGTCTGGGATGGGACAGTCCGGAAATCTAGCTGGGAGAGCCTATGATCCAAGCGGATACATCCTATCGATGGGCGATCTGAGCCAAGTGTAAGGTCGCGAAAAAGTCAATTGTGTATGATTCGGAGACGGACTAGAGCAAAGGCGAGATGGTCTGACAACGATGGAAGAAGATTTTGCTAACCTCCAGTTCTTCAACGACCAAGAAGCCGGGGATGCAACAATCAATTGGTTTGAATATGGGGAGTCGGCTGAGGTTGTCCGATGGTTAGATGATCAGCCAGATGTTGTGGAAATTGATCGAGCAAGGCAGGGGCAGGGGTATCAATGATGGCCGGAAGGGCCGAAAGTCAGAATGAACCACCGGAGAGCGCCGGTGCAAAGAATTTTGCTCGGGATCAAGAGATTGTGAAAACCGAACAACAAACCCTACTGACAAAGGAGGAGCAAGAGAAGAGATGTGATTCTGAGAGAATCCGGAAAGCCAAGAACCATGAGGAGGATGAAAGTGCTGCGAGCACAAGAGCAGGACATGCTGTGAGCATGTGGGATGAAATCTTGAGAGTCTGAACTTGCGAGCGGATAGGTGTCTGTTGAATGCTAGCGGGATGTGGTGGGAAGACGAAGACTTATGTCTTGCCCAAACAGATGAAGATTGGGCAGGTGCCCAACCAGATGATACTTGGTACCTCAATGAGGTGGACCACATGACCAGGAGTGGGCGGTATTTCAAGCCCCACACCTTGACCAACACAAGCATCTGGGAAAGATAAAGAGGCGAAAGCAGAGGAGAAGCAGATTGAAGAAGAAGGCATGCTCAAGCGAGTTAAAGAAAAATCTGGTGAACATCTCCATCTGGGACTGCTTATGGCTTCAAGGGTGCACAGACAGCCTATCCTATCTGCTATGCACAAGGCCAAACTCTCCATCGAAACTACGGAAGCAATTTGGTTGAAATTTGGTTTCCGGAGGAGGTTCCCCGACATTGACCTTTACAGACAAGGAATTGCCGTCTGAGGGCGTTAATCATAACAAACCTCTCTACATCTCCATGGAATGTAGAGACAAGTGGATACCGGTGGTACTTGTTGATCTGGTTCGCTATCAATGTCGCCTTGATCGAGCGGCATATGCAATCGGGTTAAAACCCGCAGACTTCATACCAACCACTCAGGTGATCAGAGCTTATGATAATACCAGTAGGGAAGTGATGGGGACTGTCAAGGTTCAGACTCAGGTTGGTCCAGGACAACACAATATTGAATTTCATGTCTTGGACGTTCCCGCAACCTTCAATTTGCTCTTGGGGCGGCCGTGGTTGCACCAAGTGAAAGCAGTCTCTTCCACTCTACACCAGATGTTGAAATACCCTCACGGGAAGGGGGTCGCAATTGTTTTCGGAAATTCATCCATCCATCCGCCAGAGGTGTCTCGCCAGCTTTTGGAAATCGAGCACGGCACGGAGGATGTGTTCTTGTCAGGGTTCACTTTGGCGGAGGCCCGGGTAGTACAGAATATTATGGCTGTGAATGAAGGTGTGTACGTCAGTGCTCAATCCGTCTACCTCATGAACAAGCTACAACATATTCCCGGGATGGGATTAGGAAGAAGCGGCAGGAAAGGAGTCGCAGCATTGGCCGAAGTGCCACACAACCCGCATACCTTTGGGCTGGGTTATCTGCCCACTAAAGAAGACTGGGTAAGGAAAGGAAAGGAAATGGCCGGCAGAGCAGTGGGAAGCCTTTTGATTTAATGCAGCCCATCCAGTACCTGAGCGGACGCTTCCCGAGGGGAGGACTTTCCTTTGCGCTTCCCGAGCCATGGTTAAACGCAGAGAAGAAGCGCGTGCATGTTTCAAATCTTCTTCAACCGCAACTATCCGGATGATGTTGCCACCGAGCGCATGCACCCAACAACCGAGGTTGAGCGCAATAAGGCGGATCTTGAGGGCACAGAATTGGAAATGGGGTAGCACCGCATGTCTCCTCTCTCGATCCTCCGATCGACCAAGAGTGCTTGGGGATAGCTTCGTGGTTTCCGTGATTGGGGATGAAACGGTCGAGCCGCCAGCCTATCTTGGATGCATCAATCGCACCTCTCTCACTTGGCAAGACGAGGAGGATTTTTGTCCAAAGAAGGTCGTAGTGAGCCGGAATCTGATTCCACCGAGTCCTGTGAGTCGGAATCAGTACCACTGACCGAGTCTGAAGTCTGTACTTCGATGTTAACCCGATGCCACATCCGCCTGTGTCAGTTTTTTCCTTTTCATTAGAGTCTGTTGTAACCGATGAATTGGACAATTTGGATGCACCTAATGAGAATGAGCTATCTGTGGTTGCCGAGTACTTTTCTGTGCCCCTAATTTATTGCATTAATTCAGACTTTCAAAATTTTGATCAAAACGACGAGGACGAAGTTCCTCCGGTTTTACAACGTTTAATTGAGCAAGAGCAAGAGAGATTTGTTAAACCATTAATGGATGAAATCATCACCGTGAACATTGGTACTGAGGAGGACCCGCGGCTGGTCCAGATTGGGTCCACGTTGTCTTCGGAGGAACGCGAGCGCTTAGTCGCTTTATTAAAAGATTTCAAAGATGTTTTCGCGTGGTCCTACGAAGACATGCCTGGAATCGATCCTGAGATTGTACAGCATCGGATCCCCCTTGTCCCCGAGGCCCGACCTGTCAAGAAGCAACTCAAAAGGATCCGCCCGGATTGGGCTCTTAAAATTAAGGAAGTGGTCACCAAGCAAATCAACGCAGGCTTCCTGCTGGTATCTGAATATCCGACTTGGTTGGCCAACATTGTTCCGGTGCCAAAAAAAGATGGCAGGATCCGGGTGTGTGTAGACTTCAGGGATTTGAACAAAGCTAGTCTGAAGGACGACTTTCCCTTACCGCACATCAATAAGTTGGTAGATTTCACGGCAGGGCATGCATTGCTCTCGTTCATGGATGGCTTCTCAGGATACAATCAGATAGTGATGGCGCCAGAAGACAGAGAAAAGACTACATTCACCACCCCGTGGAGAACATACTGCTACCGGGTAATGCCGTTTGGGTTGAAGAACGCTGGAGCTACTTATCAACGGGCCGCAACCACAATACTACATGATATGATCCACAAAGAGGTTGAGGTGTATGTGGACGACATGATTGTCAAGTCCAAAGAAAGAGAGGGCCACTACACCGCCTTGCACAAGTTTTTCCAAAGGATCAGGGAATTCCGGTTGCGGCTAAACCCTCAGAAATGTACATTCGGTGTTACAGCGGAAAAGATGCTAGGGTTTCTGATTACACAAAGAGGCATCGAGGTCGATCCTTCCAAAATCAAGGCCATCCTAGAAATACCACCACCAAGGACTAAAAAGGAGGTGCGTGGCTTCCTGGGTAAAGTGCAATTCATAAGACGGTTTATTTCAAAATTAACCTTGACTTGTGAACCACTTTTTGGCCTCCTCAAGAAAGGAAAGAAGTTCCAATGGGACGGTAGATGTCAAGTCAGCATTTGAACAGATCAAAGAATATCTACGTAACCCACCCGCTTTGTCGCCACCGTAACCGTGGAAACCGTTGATTTTGTATCTGCTGCTGATCGAAACTACAATGGGCCGCATGCTTGCACAAGAATCGAAGACAAGGCGTAAAGAGCCATCTACTATCTCAAAGAAGAAGATCTTTGGAGTATGAGACCCGGTATACACCGCCGAAAAGGCTTGCTTGGCTATGGTATGGGCTACCAGAAGTCATGCACTACCTGTTAGCTCACTCTGTAATGTTGGTTTCGCGACTTGATCCCATCAAATATCTCTTCGAGAAACCAGCGCTTACGGGTAGGCTAGCTCGTTGATTGCTTTTGCTCTCCGAATTTGATCTCACGTACGTGACACGCAAGTCAGTAAAAGGAAGAGCAGTGGCAGAATTCCTTGCCGACCACCCGGTTGAGGGGGATGAAGCAGTTGAATATTTGTTCCCGGTTGAATCAATTCTGCATATCGACGAAGAAACTTGGACGATGTACTTTGACAGAGCATCAAATCAACATGGGTGTGGGATAGGAGTGTTGCTGATAGCACCCGATGACTCCCGTATCCCTCTAGCCTTCAAGCTCCAGTTCAAAGTCTCGAATAACGAAGCAGAATATGAGGCGTGTATCGCTGGTTTAGAAGCAGCCCTGGAACTAGGGGCAAGACGGTTGGACATTATTGGGGATTCGAACCTTGTTGTGTCTCAAGCTAAAGGAGACTGGAAAGTAAAAGAGGAAAAGATGATGATGTATCACCAAACCTTGGATTTGCTGATTCCGCGGTTTGAAAAGCTAAGTTTTACTCATCTACTAAGAGAGAACAACAGGTTCGCAGATTCGCTAGCAACTCTATCATCTATGATAGACATCCCGTGTGGAGTCCGAATGCGTCCAGTCATCATCGACCAGAAATTTGCACCTGCCTATGAGTCGATTGCAGCCATAGATGAAGTTCAGGACGAACACCCCTGGTATTACGACATCTGGAACTTCTTGGAGACAGAAACATACCCGCCGGGGGTAAATGCCAAAGACAAGAGGGCAATCAGAAGAATGGCAGTCCAGTTCATCATCTGCGGGGGTAAACTGTATAAACGGGGTCATTTGGGAATGCATAAACTGTGCGTTGATCTTTGAAGAATCGTGCGCTCGATGGAAGCCATCCAGGGGGGTGAATGTGGTGCACACATGAATGGGGTAATGTTGGCGCGGAAGATCCTTAGACAAGGTTATTACTGGTCCACCATGGAGGAGAATTGTATTGGCTTCGTCTGGCGATGTCATAAGTGTCAAATTCATGCAAATCGCATGAACATCCCGCCAAAATCAGACAACATGACTTCGCCATGGCCGTTTCGTCTGGGAATTAATGTAATCGAGTTATTACGCCAAAGGGGTCGAATGGGCATGAGTTCATTTTGGTAGCGATAGATTATTTCACAAAGTGGGTTGGGGCCCAATCTTACGCAGTGTTGAAGGCTTCGCATGTAGCAAAATTTATCAGAAACAACATTATCTCGCTACTTGAGTCCCAAATGAAATCGTTTCAGACAATGGTTCCCACTTCAAAAAGGAAGTGATTGATTTGTTGGAGAAATACAATGTGGCTTTTCATAAGTCATCTACTTACCGGCCGCAAACCAACGGAGCGGTTGAGGCCGCCAACAAGAACATCAAACGCATACTACAGAAGATGGTGGAAACCTATCGGATCGGCAGATAAGCCGCTGCTCGCTTGTGGGCTACAGGACTTCAATCAGAACTTCTACCGGGGCCACTCCGTACTCATTGGTTTATGGGATGGAGGCCGTTCTGCCTATTAAGATTGAGGTCCCGTCATTACGAGTATTGGCCGAGTGCCAGATAGCTGAAGCAGATTGGCAGCAAAACAGATTTGAGGAACTCATGCTTTTCGATGAAAGAAGGCTGAAGGCACTGTACCACATCCAAGGTTATCAACGCAGAATCGCTCGGGCTTTTAACAAGAAGGTTAAGTCCAGGAATTTAAAAGAAGGAGATTTGGTACTCAAAGACAACCGAGCTCCCATTCACGACCCAAGGGACAAGTTCAGACCCAATTGGACTGGTCCTTACATTATCAAGTCAATCTAGTCAGGTGGAGCTGTAGTTTTGATGGATCTAGATGGTTTGGAGTTTTCCCAACCAATCAACATGGACAAGTTGAAGAAATATTATCCCTGAGAGGCTCGCTAGGCCGAAAACCCGAAAGGGCGACCTAGGCAAAATTCAGAGCATAGAAAATTTGAAATTATAAAAACTGAGCTCGCAAGGTTGAAAACCCGCAAAGGGTGGCCTTGGCAAAAGTTAGAGCGCAAAAGGAGAGTAAAAATACCCGAGCGAACCCGAGCTTGAACTACGTAAGGCTTGATTCCCATCTTTGGGATACGTAGGCAGCTTCATCCTGGAGTTCAGCCCTAATCTTTTCCCCGATCAACTTTGTCCATTTGATCATCTCAGTCATCTCTATTCATCAGCATTTATTGTGATCTCCGGTACAGTGTTATTCAGACTAGGGGCAACTTTCCGTTGCAATGAAGTGCTGCGGCACTTTCCAGACTAGGGGCAACTTTCCGTTGCCACACATTGCCAAGGCACTTTTTTTTTCAGACTAGGGGCAACTTTCCAGTTGCTGGAATCCGGGGTTGTGCATCTCAGTGATAGATCTCAGGCGTGTCCAGTTCTGATCCATATCGAAAATAGTTTTGAAAAGTTTTAATAAAAGTTGACTTTGTTCAAATTAATCTTTTCACAACTAAGATCATTCTTGGACCAAAAACGGAGAATTTTCAGTACCACAACCTTCAATTTCTTTGATTTCAAAACAGAATTCTCTCGCTCTTGCATACAATTGAAGTTGCTTTTTATTACATTCGTAATGAAAACTTGAAAAGACTAATAAAGCAATAAATCTGGGGCATATTCAAGTCAGGTGTCCCTGCGCCCCCTGCCAGAGCTAGTTGAAGCCTCCAATGCCAACCTAGGCCCAACCTGTGCTTCTTCATTGAGCCAATCCCAGCACTCGTCAGATAAAGTGCAACTGAAAATAGGGGCGGGGGACAGCAGCTCTCTAGCCCTCCAGGCCGAAGTATGTCGGGCAAGGTGCGCACCTCGAACCAGGAAAGTGGCTGGGTACTCAATCCCCTCCAGAGGGCAAGTCTGATCATGGCCAAACTGACGCAGAATGCGGAATGGGAAATAAAATACGCAGTGAGTCAAGCCGACCAACCGGATCCTAGTATCCTGAAACATGCTATAGCTCATCGTCGGAAGGTTAAGCCAAGGACAGCGCCAAGCAATGCGTTCAGCCGACAAGTTGCACATCCATTCTAACCACCATCCCTCATCAAGGGCGTCAATCAGGCGTTGTCGAAAGAAGTAGCCGCGGCCGAAAAGGTGGCAAGAATCCACAACTTGCAATTTATCCATCAACCATATCTGGGGAGGGATGAAAAATGAGAGAATAAAGAATAGAGAGATGTGCGATGAGAGAAAAGTAAGATAAGGGTTTTGTGAGAAAAAAATCGAGCCCGAGGGCCGAGTGATGTGAGCAAATACATATGCGAGCTTGGGTGGGAAACATTACCTGCAGCAGTAGTGGACTCCCTGCAAACCTGGTTGTCTCTTGGCGGTAGAAGGCATCCAAACCTAGCAGCGTCTCGGCCAATGTCGTGGCGATACAGCTCTTTCCTTCCCTCAAGCCTTGAGCGACTTCCATTAAACGAATGCTAGCCCCTCCGGAGCCTGAGACAAACAGAAAATGAGATAACATGCACAAACAGAGGGCATGTTGTCGGAAACCTTGCCAATGATGGTTGCTGCGGTCACCGGCATCAGAGAATTGGTAAATCAGGCTTGGGACATCCAACATGCCATTATCAATCAGAGATCGAGCATCATGTGCGTTGAGACCGCACATCCGCCCTAAAGCTTGGGCATGGCCAAAACGAGACTGAGGCAAGATCTCTTCTGAGCGTTCAGACTCCATCAAAGCTTGAAAATCTTCAAAAGTAGGACATACCTCTTGCCCTCCGAAGCTGAAGACATGCGTCACCGGGTTCCAAAACCTTGCCGCGGCATGAAGGAAAGAAAGGTGCAGTGGAGTCCGCCTCAACGTAAATAGTGCATTCAAGCCGAAACCCCGGAAGTTCAACTTTTCCGAGCCATCTAGAGAAGAAATCCAAGAGGTGAGATTTTCTGCGAGAAATGCCTCCATTTTCTTTGTGAGAAACGGTGATGAAATGAATAAGTTCCAAGGCTGGGGCTTTTATAGGGGAGAAAACACTATTCATGGGGACACGTGTCAAAAATCTGATGGCTGCTGAGAAAAGTGGCCGGCCGGCTACCTTTTCTGGCCGGCCGGCCATCTTCTTTTTCATAAAATGGCCGAGCCTCCTCCCAATATAACCGGCGGCCATGCCCTGGCCCGCTTTAGTCCTCAGATCACCTCCCGAGGAAAGTTCAAGGCATTTTCCAAGCATCGGAGTGTCAAAAGCCTCCATTTCCCTGATTCGGACGCTTCCGTTGCCCGCATTGTCCGGCACGTGTTGTTTTGATTATCGAGTTGTTGTTTTGCTTATCGAGTTGTTGTTTTGATTATCGAGTTGTGGTTTTGATTATCAAGTTGTTTGTCAAGTTGTCGTGTTTTGTTTTGTTTACGAGTCCTTACTCTCTGTGTAAACAATTTTTGTTAAGTCTTGTTTTTCGAGTCGTCAACATTGTTGTACTTTGCTTATCGAGTTGTAAACTTGTTAAGATTTTGTCTTCTCTTAATGAGTTAATTTGTTTAAGTTATCGCGTCGATTCACTACCTGACCAGGTCAATACAGTGCACATTTCCATTCAATTCCATTTTTGTGCAAATGATGCGATGCGATGCTGACATTTAAAAAAATACAACACTTGTTTTTCGAAAAGCTGTTTCATTCCATCATGTTTTACAACCAAGCAAAGGTACAAGTTTTACTGAAAATAAAACTGCCTAACAATTGTGCAAAGTGTTACAAACTACTAGTAAAAAGGTGAATAAAGCAGGGAGCAACATCGGTGTCCTGGATCGGAATAAGGGCACTCTCCCTCTTCAAGGATAACCTCCGCACCATCATCATCATCGTGGTCGAGCGTCATCCTCAGATCCTCCTCACCGCCTCCACTCCCGGAACCAAGACTGGAACCCTCCTCCTCCTCCTCATCATCATCAGGCTCCACCTCTATGATATGAGCCCTACGTCTTCGAGACGGCCTGGATGGCCCAACTCCTCGGGAAGGCCTAGATGGTCCGACTCCCCCAGCTCCCCGAGCCCCTCGAAAGGGCCCAGATGGCCTATCTCCTCGGGATGGTCCAGATGATCTACCTCCCTGAGAAGGTCCAGGTGGCCCACCCCGCGACGGAACATACACAGGGGGCATCTGCAAATTCAAAATTCAATACATCAGTTCAAATATGAAAATCGGATGTAAACACAGTATGTGGTGTGTGTGTCGGATGTGCTCTACACAAGTAGCCTATCAATGCAGTAATATGTTCAAGGTCAGCATGTCATCAGAAGTATGATAAATGGAAAATGATGGAACATACCGATGGCGAGTCAGGGTCATTGACATATCTGTGGCCAGGTACCGGAGGCTCAATCGGAATTGGAATCGGAGAGGTAGCCCTGTATTGCCATCCCATCAACTCGGTCGGCATATCTGGCCACCCAGGATGATCAAAAGTCGGAGGAATAGGGGGAATCGATCCACCCCACCTTCGATGTACCACCGGAGGAAGGAATGTCTGTAGCATGTGCCCGACTCAAGAAGGCATGCTAGTAGGCCTCATCGAAGGAGTACGCACCCCATCAAGGAGGCATCGATATGTGGCGATAGGTGGCGAGTCCCTCCTCAAGATATAGCAGGCATCGCTGCAAAGATAGCACTAACAACCTCTGGCGAAAGTCTATCGCCAGCCCACATAGTAACCGGGGCGCTGAGGGGATCCCGAGAGATATAGCCCCACCCCTGACGCAAGAAGCGCTTCGCCAAAAACCATGCTTCACCGACGGGTCCTCAAATAACATCTTGTATCGAGAATCGCCTGATCCTCCGGTATCGATATCGAGACCATCTCCCAAGGGCACCTGTGGTCGCCACGTGATCTCGGGTAATCAATGCATAAACCAATCAAATCAGAATGTATAAGACAGGCAAAATGAAAATAGAAGGGATCGTGAGTTCGAATACCTCATCGACCGCACAAAGGTCAAAATATTGTCGCAGATGAGGAAGAGACTCCCGCGGCCTCGCCCGATGCTCGCCTTCGAATGCCAATGAATATGGGGTCACGGGGAACCCTGCCACTGCCATCTCTGGGCCCAATGCGGGGAAGTACACATAAACCCACAGCTGTGGAACATAATGCTGAGGGCAAAATACAGAATATGAAGTGCGCTGTGTGTGTGCAATGTACGAGTAATGAGAAGCTGAAATGTAAATCAAGAGGATGAAGTACCTCCTGTGCTCGCCAAGAGCCACCCAATCGGCCGCCTCGACCATGGAGGTCGCGCCATATAACAAGACAGGTAGCTGCGCCACCCCAGTCAGACGCCTGACCAGGATGACAGTCTACTAGGGCGCTCAACAGATATAGCCCGACTGTGTTCCTCTCACAAGAAACAAAGCGTAGTCCCGAAGAGGAACATCAAGAAACCGCGGGCATACTGCTCCACCTCCTCAGGAGTCTCGGGTTCCATCCTCCGAAAATGGGTAGAGAACCAGGTGTATCTGACTCTCCCCGAATCTCTCTCAATGGGTGGGCGAGCCCCCAACAAATGCATCCATGCAGCCTCCCACGTGCCCATATCCTCATCGTAGGGAATAGACTAGCCTCCCACATCAAGGCCGGTCAACACAGCGAAGTCTAGAGGGGTCATGGTCAGATCTCCGGTAGCGGAAAAATGGAAAGAATTGGTGGTGTCCCACCATCTCTCCGCCAAGGCTGCCATCATCACCCTCCTGGCAGGACAGCGTGATAACCCTAGGCAGAAAGTCCCAAGCCCTGTCAAATCTACCAGATCCCTGACAGCCTCTGGAAGCACTGCATACCAATCTCTAGCTGCGGTGGAGCCATATCCTCGCACCGTCCGAGAATCGACCTACATTCAGAATGAATACACGTTTCAGAACGAAATGAAAGATGCTGTGTGTGTGCAAATGAAATGAAAGATGTTGTGTGCAAATGTTATTTGGGCTGCGTGTTCAAATTTCAGAAAAGTCAGAGTCAGGGCTGCGGTTTATGTTCTCTATCTCAGTGGGCTGTGTGTTCACTTCAAATCTGGGCTGCGTGTTCAGTAAATTTGTGTTTTGGGCTGCGTGTTCAAATCCTAATCAAGGTCAACGTGTGTTCACTTCAAATCTGGGTCGTGTTCAAGAATTTGTGTTTTGGGTCATGCGTGTTCAAATCCTAATCGGGTCAGGTGTTCACTTCAAATCTGGGTCGTGTTCAAGAATTTGTGTTTTGGGCTGCGTGTTCAAATCCTAATCGATTGTGTGTTCAATTAAGATCTGGGTCATGCGTGTTCAAGAATTTGTGTTTTGGGTCATGTGTTCAAATCCTAATCAATGGGCGTGTGTTCACTTCAACTGGGCGTGTTCAAGAATTTGTGTTTTGGGTCGTGTTCAAATTCTCAATCAATGGGTCAGTGTGTTCACTTCAAACTGGCCGCGTGTTCAAGAATCGAGTTTGGGACTGTGTGTTCTACTCTCAATCAGTGTGGGCTGTGTGTTCACTTCAACTGGGCCGCATGTTCAAGAAATCGAGTTTGGGATCAGGTGTTCTACTCTACTCAATCAATCAGGGTCATGTTCGCCATCAATTTGAACTGTGTTCGTAAAATCGATGTTTGAGCCGTGTTCAATTCTTAACTAATGTGTACCATGCGTTCACAATCAATCAGTCAGTGAGCCGTGTGTTCAGCAATTCAAGTGTTTAACTAACACGTTCAAGATGCAAATAAAGTGCTGTGTCATAGACTAAACTGTGTATTCAAACATGGCAAAAGCACGGAATGTATGAAAAATACAGAAAGCGAAGTAAAATACCTCTCGTGCCCCATGGGAGAGATGATGTTCAGGCTCTCGTAGAAGCAGATCTTCGGGTGCTCGATCATTAAAGCCCGTAAAATGACGAAACGTGGCTCGTGGAAGTACGCATCGTCATGCATTCCCGGATAAATGGGCGAACCCTCGGAGGCAATGACATGACATCGAAGTCGTCTCCGGCACCTGGAGCACCTCCATTGTAAGGAAATTGGCCGGCCATTTCCGAAAAGGAGCAAAAATGAGCGAAATGAGCCAAAATTGGAAAAAGTCAACAAAAGTCAAACCTCGGGAAATGAAAAAGTCAACAAAAGTCAACTCCCGAGAAAATTTTCCAAATGTTGAGACAAACTTACCCCAAGTGGTGAAAATGAGAAAAGAAGCTCCGAAATCAAAATTTAATCGGTCCAAAGTGCTTGAAACTGAAAGATTTCGCGAAAACAACTTGCGTGGGAGGCTGAAAAGCGCGTATAAAGTGCAGATCTGAAAGAAAAAATGGTTTGGGAAGCAAGAGGAAAGAATTTCGCAGCTGTGGAAGTGATTTCGGAATGAATGGATGAGTGGTTATATAGAAATGGAGCAAAATACCAAAATTGCCCCTGATTTTGTGCAGGTGGCCGGCCGGCCCCCTTTTTTGGCCGGCCAGCCAGTTACTTTTTGCCTTTCTAGCCGACGGCCTCCCCTTGGGAAAAGGCCTGGCCGGCGGTGTTCCCCATGTGCTCCCCTAGCTCCCTGCAAATTTTGAGGAAGATTGAAGTTCCCGGGACCCGAAAAAGTTCAAGAAAAGTGCACCTCCGGTCGCAAAATCGTTCCGCTGGAACGCCAGCTTCAACTCCTGACATATGCCTCCTCATTTCTCATCAGAATCAAGGTGTATCCTTTTTGAGCATGTTGTTACTTCTTCGGGAGGTGAACCGGAGGCTGCGTTTGAGTCGCCCTCGCCAAAACGCGCATTTTATGCTCGGTGTTTCGCAACAAACTTGTATCCTGATTTATTCTTGTTTTGCATTGTCATGCTCATAACTTGCATTTTCATGAACATACTTGCATTGTTGTGCACGTCTTCTTGTATTACCATGCCTCTGTGCTTGAGTTTGCGTTGTCACGCATTCTCCTTTCTAGCATTGCGATGCATTCACTCGCCGACACTGCGTGTGTCAAACTTTCGATATCGCATTGAATATATGTTGGCAACATATTGTGCTTGTTGAAATTCTCTCTTTTGCAGAGACGATATTGTATGTACGGTTCATTCGAAATTGGTCGCGACTGCATTTAATCGCCAAGCAGTCTTGTATCTTCTCCGTGAGACGCGACGAGAATCAAATCATTCTCCGACTCTTAATCGCATGAAATGTAGTTGTTGCTTTGCATTCTTGCTTACAACTGCTGCATCTATTTGCGAATACTTGCTTCATTCTGACTTCTTTGCATTTGCACGCACATCGAAGTTACATCCGCTTCTTGCATACCACTTGCATTTTGCCCCCACGAGGCACGCGCATGCACATTTCGCTTATCTTGTATGATTGTCTAAGTCTTCGGCCTTGTCAAAAATGGGTCGTCTCTGGGCTTCGACATTCACTCCCGTCATTGTTATGACTTCCGAGTTCTGTCAAAGAGGGGCAACTGTAGACACCCCATTTTTGACCGACCTTAAGACTCAGACGTCGCCGGCTAAGCGCTCGGTGATATTTCATGTTGTGCTCATCCAGAAGTTTCAGAGTCGCGGTCATGCCTCCTCGGACTTAGGGCTTTTACGTTTTGCCTCGGTTTGCGAACCAGGCTCAATTTTCTCTGTTTTTCTTCCTAAGGGGAAGGAGAGGTCTCGTAGACCATCTCTCAATGGCCGCAGGCTATTTTTCGTGGTCACAGGCCATTTTGCCCATTTCGGAGCCCGGTTCCCGGTTTTTCGGAGCCGTCAGGCCGTGTGCCTTAGTTCGGGACCGCCTAACCATCTCCGATTCCTCCGATTTTTGGCATACATCTTATTTACTCCCTTTCAAGGGACACTGGGGTCTCAGATACCCACTTCGTGGCCGAATGCCACTTTTGCGGCCTGTTGCTGGATCCCGATCTGCGTGTTCTGGCCCCCGAGTATTCATTTTGCATCGATTTTCGTTCATTTTTGGCAGGTACCTCTGTTTTATCATTACGAAGGACACTGAAGGGTGGGAGGATAGTAATTGTCTCAGCAACCAGTTATCTCCTTCCGGAGCCCTCCGACGCCCGTTTTTCTCACTTCCGGGCTAATGTTGAACACCCTAGGGCCATTTTCTTCAAGCCCAAACCACATATTTGTGTTGTACACACCTGGGAGGATCCTAAAAACACATGGCCGGCCAGAAATTCTCATTTTCATTTTTGAGCCTCTTCTTCAATTGGATTGTTGTCTCTCCTGTTTCAGAGTTGCCAAATTCCAACCATAGGGTGTTGTAGAGGAGACCTGGGAGGACCCAAAAAAGTGGTGGCTGGCCAGAAAATTTTGTGTTCCATTTTTACCCCTTGGGCGGTGGCCATGAGGGTAGCCGTGACCACCTCCACCAAAAGTGGGGTGCCTACCATGCTCCTTGGGATGTGTGCATGGCAAGATACTTGTTTCCCCGGAAAATATCTCAGATCTGGGATATTTTGAGGAAGCACTTGGGTGCATTTCCTCCTCTTTACACCCTCTTTAGGTGCATATATGAGCTGGCCAACTCCTTTGCTAGGGTTACAAAAACTTCCTAGAAGAGCTCTTTTGCATTTGCCTACATCTTGCTACCCAAAAACCTCCAAAATCTTCAAGTCTTGGCTCCATTTGTTCATCAACACCAAGCCTCACCATCACCACTTCCATTCCAGCAGCAAGGGAAGGTTTTTTAGAGGCTAAGAAGTAGCAAACTCAAGCCAAGAAGCAACAAAAGTTGAGTCTTCAAGGGTAAGTTACTATTTCCCCTTTTCTAGCTTATTTTTGCTTCATTTTTCTACCCTATTTGCTTGTGGTTTTGGGCTCCGACCCTAACTGAGTTTAGGCTTATTTTGAGCCCCTCTACAACATTGTAGAAGGGCTCAACCTTGTTTGGTGCTTCTACATACCACTTGTTTCAATATCCACCTTATATGCCATAATCTTGCATGCTATTTTTAGCTTATGTGTATTTGTTTTTGGAGCATTCCATAAACTTTGAATGTGCTTATTTTGAGGTCCTCTAAAATATTTTATAAGGGGCTCAACCTTGTTTGGTGCTTCCATGCATGACCTCTCTTTACAGCCCCTGTTTGGTCCATATCTTGCATGATTTTTTAGGCCTATCTTGCTTCTGTTTTTGGCCATGATCAGAACTGGAAATAGTCTTAAAATGACCTACTCTTCATGTTTTGTTAAGGGTCTTAGGCTGTTTGGAGAATTCTTGGTATACCTCTCTTTATAGCCCTCTTTTGGTCCATATTTTGCATGCTATGCTTTCCATATTTGTACACTGTTTTGAGGGCTTCCATAAGCTGTAAATGTTCATATTTTTGGACCCTCTTTAATGTTGTAGAACTGTGTTTTTCAGTTTTAGCATTGTATATATCACTTGCTTCATATTCCCACCTTTTTTCCCCATTTTTGCATGCTGTTTTTGCCATATTTTTGATTGTTGTTTGGCCATTCTTTGTACTGGAAAAATGCTAGTTTGGGGACTTCCTAGCATCTGTCTTTACATGTCATGTCCATATTCTGCATATTTGGCATAGCTGCAAGTCATTTCGGGTGCTTAGCATAGCATTTCGGGCATCGGGTGTACTTTTGCTATAATTCGGGGGCTGTTTTGCATCATTTTGGCTGCTGAAATTTGCACTTTCCATATGCCACATGCCACGTCTCATTCCGAATGTTGTTTCATGCTTCAGGACCATTGTCTCGGTATGCGTGCCCACGGGCACGCATTTCGAGGCACTTCATTCTTATCCGACGGCATCTTATGTAAGTGTGCCTGAGGCCCTCTCATGTTAGTGTAAGCCCAATTTGCATTGCAAATGCTGTTTCATGCTTCAGGACCATTGCCTCGGTATGCGTGCCCGCGGGCACGCATTTCGAGGCACTCCATTCTCATCCATCGGCCTCTTACGTGGGTGAGGCTGAGGCTGAGGCTCACTCATGTTAGTATAAGCCCATTTTGCATCCTGTATGCCATTTTAGTTCCATTTTGCATTCCGTATGCCATTTTCTCGATTTGCGTGCCCGTGGGCGCGCATTTCAAGACATTTCATCTTAGTCTCATTGTATATCATATTTCATGTCATTTCATGCCTTTATGTCATCACCTCGGTTCGCGTGCCCGTGTGCACGCATTTTGAGGCACTTCATTTTTATCCAATGGCCTCTTATGTGAGTGTGGCTGAGGTCCACTCATGTTAGTCTAAGTCCATGTTGCATTGTATTTGTCATTTTAGTCTTATTGCATCGTATATGTTATCGCCTCGGTTCGCGTGCCCGTGTGCACGCATTTCGAGGCACTTCATTTTTATCCGACGGCCTCTTATGTGAGTGTGGCTGAGGTCCACTCATGTTAGTGTAAGTCCATTTGCATCGCGTATGCCATTTCATGCCTTAGGATCATCGCCTCGGTTTGCGTGCCCGCGTGCACGCATTTCGAGACATCTCATTTTCATAGCATTGTGTATATTAGGATTGCATATTAGCTGCATTTCATGCATATCATGCATATTGCATCGTATTCGGGATAGGAGTTAGCCCGGGCACGGGAAACGAGGCGCGTTCCGTACTCCGAGTGATGGAACGGGTCTCAATTCCCAAGTCACCGACACTCCGGATTATCCATGATGGAGTTAGGTTTTGTTATAGCATTCATCTGCATTCACCCCATATTGAGTTGTGCAATCCGATTCCTCGGCCATCATGCATCGATATGCGTGATTGGTGGCACGAGGATCGAGGCATGCATATATTTGTGAAATACATTGCTATGCCCCTCTTCTCTCTATTCTGAAAAGCGAAGAATCGAGAACTTTCCTGTCGCACGCATTTAGAAATATTGCAAACAGAGGCTAATTGGGGCATCCGGTGGATTTTCGCAAAGCGATAACATGCATCATTTCATTATCCGAAGCGAGTCAAGGCGATCCACGGCTTGCATGCCATTCTGACTTTCTTATTTAATTTGTTAATTAATTAGGAATTTGTATTATTGACAGTATTATTCTTTTTTATTTGTATTATTTATTCGGACCCTCTGCGCGAGGGCATAATTGTAATAAGTGTGCGTGCGTGTGATGTATGTCTTCCAACCCCACGTCTTTCTTCCCTTTTATTTACCCGCTTATGATGGTTAGATATAAGGCATATTTCAATTAGCATACAGTATGACAACATGTTTGCATCATTCATCTGTTTTGCACGCACCGGGCTCGGCACATCATACAAACTGCATTTGTATTTCAATTCCAAATTGAATACGTGTTAGTTGTAGCATTCCATATGCCATGTTTAGAATAGCCGAGCCTGCTATAGTTGCATTTTTGCATGTGTTGCATTAGGCATTGCTGTATACTTAGGATCATGCATGTTTCCTAATCAGTTTTCTGTTTTGGCTTGGAGTACTCGGTGAGTTTTATGCTTTAGCATCCTTGCATGCGTGTGAGTGTTGCCATGATAGCATGCTTACCATGAGGCTAAATGCTTATGTGATATAACTGTCTTGAATGCCTGTGGGTGGAGGTTGAGTTATTTGAATTGGGACAATTCATCAAATGTTTGTTTTAAGCCCACTAGACAGTGGTAAAATCATGTTTTTCTAAGCCCACCCGAGGGTGGCAAAATCCGCATTTCAAGCCTACTTGCGAGTAGCAAACCATTTTCACAAACAAACATGAAATGTTTTGTTCCAATTCAGGCGATTCAGTCTATACTTGTATGCTGTGCGCATCACATAGTAACCTAGGCTAATAACCGGAATAAGAACTCACAATGTTTTAAAAATCAGATATCATGGTTAGTAGAGGTCGGTCTTTGACCGGGCGAGCGGGAGTGCTCACGAAGTGACCTTCCTCAATCGTATCCAAGTTCCCGAGCCGAGGCAACTTTGGTGATGACGGACACGTGGCCTTTGGCACCGAGTCAAGGTTTCCTAAATTTCCCATTTTAAAATATTTAGGTGGCGACTCTGTATCTATCGAAGCAGTCCATGTTTGGCACTTCTTTCAAAAAATCTGTTTTCAAAACGATTTGCCAGATTTGGACTCTTCGGTTCAAGATTGAGAACCGTGACATTTGAGTCCTTCGAACTGTAGTGACCCAATATCGAACCAGAACCGGGGGGGGACTCGCACTCCCTTCCCCCGAGATGCGTTCGGGGACGTTTACAATAATGATTCGTAACAAAGCCGTAATACTTCATAACTTTTGTCAACACAATTATTTGTAACATTAATGTTCATAACATAACCATAATGGGAAAGACAACAATTAATTATTTTTTAAAAGAAAAAACATATCAGTAAAAGAAAAGGCTTGAAATCTGTAAAATCTCACTTTTAAATTTTTCCCAAATGATATGAATGGTTACCTATCAATTATTGAATTGTGTAAGAATTAAACACTTGCAACAAAAACTTTACACACCATCACGGATGAATTTAGGAATATTATTTGAATCTTTGCAAAACTCATGACTAAAATGTATAACTTTGGGGGCCAAGTATAATTAAGTTATACAAACTATACAATTTTCTTATACATCATTTAGGATGTTGTGGAAACTACCAGGGCCAGGCCCCCAAACCCCCCCTCCTTCCGCCCCTGTCCACAAGAATATGAATATGATGCATCGACGACAAAGAAAATGGAATTTGAAACACAGATACTTGATCTTCAATCAATTGTCCAAACTACGTGAGATTGATTCATATTTTCATAAACTTCTTCAATGATCAAATTGTTTTGAAGGACTTTTTGCCAATTATGCCCTTTTTCCTCATTTTGACATCTTCTGATTTTCATACACGGGAGGAATCCTTTCACCAAGAATTCTATTAGGACTCTTTGTTGTCAAATTTCATGCATCAAACCCAAGGTTGTAATTTTTTAAATTCACATGTTGGGTCAAACTAGGATTACTTTGGATTTCTCTAAGAAGTTGATTTTCTTCCAATACTATGATTACTTTGGAGTCCTTTAAGAAGTTGGTTTTTTTCCAAAAACAGGATTACTTTGGATTTTCTATAAGTAGTTGGTTTTCTCCCAAAACTAGACAACTCATTAATTTTTCCTCCAGATCTTCTTTATGGTTCTTAAGGTTTATATCTGGGGATATTTTGTTAGTTTCTTTGATATTTTTATTGAGTGTTCAACTCATGGTTTAAAAAAGAGTACATCAAAGGTTTTGTTTGTTAAACAAAAGAGAGAGTTGTTCTTCGGTAGATTCTGAAGAATTCGAGCTTGAAGCTTCGGTGGATTTTGGAGTGGCTCATCAGAAAGACAATTCCGTGGTGAAGATGGGGTTGGAAGAGGCACATAGAGGTTGGTTCAATTAAGCATTGTGGATTCGCTAGGTAATTCAGAGTATACTTGTGTAATTCCTTTAATTCTTTTTAGTGAATTGTCTTGTGGTAGTTGCCCGTGGTTTTTTTTATCACAATTGGAGGTGTCCAATTGTGGTTTTTCCACGTAAAAATCATTGTGTCGATTTGTCTTTGATTGTTTGATTGGGATTGTTACATTCTGCTTAAAATTGATACATAAGCACAAATCAACATCTAGGGGGTTTCTAGATTTTTCAATTGGTATCAGAGCGGGTCGTTCTATTTTTTTTTAAAAAAATTCTTTTGGATCGCTTTATTCTTTTTTTTTTTTTTAAATATCGTTTAGAATGAGATCTTGTTTGATTTGTGATAATGGATACAATTCGTGAGGGAAATTCTATGGTTCGACCACCCCTACTTGACGGATCCAATTATTCTTTTTGGAAAGCTCGGATGAGATCTTTTTTAAAATCTATTGACGAAAAAGTTTGGCAGTCCGTCATGAATGGGTGGACTGAACCAACGATTACCGTTGATGGAGTAACTTTCCCCAAACCAATTGATAAGTGGGACATAATTGATTACCAAAATAGTAGCTGGAATAGTAAAGCTATCAATTCTCTCTTTTGCGCTGTCACTCCTGAAGAGTTTAGTCGTATTTGTAATTGTGAAGTCGCAAAAGAGGCTTGGGATATCTTACAAACTATTCATGAGGGCACTCCTTCTGTTAAACGATCAAAACTTCAAAGGCTCACATCTAGTTTCGAAAACCTTTCTATGAAAGATAGTGAGACCTTTGATGAATTTTATGCGAAGTTGAGTGACATTGTAAATTCCAGCTTCAATTTAGGTGAAAAAATACCGGAATCCAAGGTTGTGGGAAAAATTTTGAGATCCTTACCCAATCGGTTCCAACCAAAAGTTACGGCAGTTGAGGAGGCTCAAGATGTTGACAACCTCAAGCTAGATCAGTTGGTTGGAAATCTCCAAACTTATGAGGCACATAGAAATTTCAAAAAGAAACAAAAAGATGTTGCTTTTAGCAGTGCTCATAAAGTGGTTGAGGATTCTGATGAGGATTGTGAGATAGATTCTAAGATTATGGCTGCTTTTGTTAAACAATTTAAAAAATCTTTTTAAAAAAAGAATCCTAATCTTTTGGAATCTACTCACACTCATAAATCCAAAGGCAAAAATAAAGTCAAAATTAATTCTATAGCCAAGAAGGAAAAAGGAAAGATACAAGGCAACTCTGAAAGTGCCCAATGCTATGAATGCCAAGGATTTGGCCACTTTGCTTTAGAATGCCCCACTCGTTTGAAGAAGAAGAAAGCCCCCGCTATCACTTGGGATGATGAATCAGAATCTGATGAAGATGATAGTGACAATGAAGATCAAAGTGAAGAGGGACATAAACAATTCCTTGCTTTCATGGCGGCTTCTGAAGCTGAAGGACAAACAGAGTCTTCGAAGAGGTCAGTTGAGAATACCTCTGATGATGAATCTTCGGAGAGTGATCATGAAGAGCTTGAGCAAGCCTATGAAAAGCTGTATAAGGAGTCTCTTAATTTATTCAAATTGAATGACAAACTCACAAAGAAACTCAAAGCATGTGAATATGAGAATGTCAAACTTAAGGAGGAGATTTCCGAGGCTAGGATCAATGCCATCAAGATAGCTGATGATCAACAAGTTCTTTGTGCAAAACTGTTGACTTGTGAGACAGAGAGGAATGAGCTACAGGAAACTCATGCCATATATGAAGAAAAGATTGAATCTCTCGAGATGTCACAAGTTGCCTTGGAAGAACTAATGATCAAGAAAGAGGAAGAGCTCAAGTGTGCCATGGTCACCATTGGTCTTAGGAACAAAGGATCAAAAACTTTGGAGGATATCATTGGATCTTAACAAATTTGTTCAGACAAGAGTGGCATTGGCTTTGGAGATAAGAGAGAGCAAAAACAGAGTGCTTCCACATCTCATGATATAAGAACTCAAGGAAAGGGAGAACAAAAGATTCAATAAGAGGAAAGACTTCTCAAACTCCCTAGAGTTGGTAAGGTAGAAGAAAAGAATGTACACCCTGTTTTTATTTGTCATCATTGTGGTATGCATGGTCATATTCGCCCTTATTGTTATAAGTTTCATGGGAGAGTGTCTCAAAATGGTAGAAATTCGAATTCTTTTTGGGTTAGTAGACAACCTTACATGTCCAGGCGGAATACCAAGATTCATGAGGGTGTTCACAACACCACGACATTTACCAAGACCGCTAGATCTAATTTTGTTAAGACCAAGAAGATTTTGGTGAGAAAACTTGACTTGTGTTAATGTGTTTACTCTTTTTAGTTCTTTTCTGGGGTCTCTGTGTTTTTTTTATGAAAAAAAATAAAATAAAAATGTGTGAATGTTTGTTTTTTTTTTTTTTTTTTTTTTGTCTTGCTTTGTTTAGAAAAAGAAAAATAAATAAATAAATAAATAAAAACCCAAAAAGATTTTTTTAGTATGGTTTTGCAAGCTTGATTTTTTTTGAGATGTCCTTGGTGCATATTGGAATTGATGAGAATATCCATTACATGTTAACATGTGTGTGCTTTCTCTGGTCATTACTCATTTTGGAGTGTGTGTTCTTTGATTAGTATGTCTCATTCTGTACACACTCTTGGATTAGCAAATATCGGAGTCTTCCGACTTAGTGTTTTTTTTCATGGACTTATGGCATTGTATCTTTTGCTTTTCTAGAGGAATTGACCTATACTAGCATATCATGGGTGATGTTGAGTCTCTTAACCATCTTCCATCTTTTTGCATCTCCACGGCTTTCCCCTCTATTCTTTGTAGTCCAAGCATGAGGAAAAGGCTACCTCAGAGTCACCAACCAGGCCATCCTTAATATATCCATGCTTCTCTGGTTCGGTTTCCATACTCTTGAGCGTGTCAGCCACCAATGAGTGTGCAAAAGAAAGAAAGAAAAAAAATGTGCAAAAGAAAAGAAAAAAATGTGCAAAAGAAAGAAAAGAAAAAGATGTGAAAAAAAAAAAGGAAAAATAAAGGATTCATTGATTGAGGAGGAGCCTCCGCCTTTACTCACCAAATACCTCTTGATTCCTAGTGGTTTGACTTTCCTTTGTTGTGCTTAGATTCTCTTGTCGGAGGTTAAACTTTCAGATCACTACTAGGATTGAATCTAGTGTTTGTCGAACTCCAAGAGTCACACACACACTTTTATCATGGGATCCATGCTTTTCACATATTGCATCACTTTCTTTCATGAGGAATCTTCTACAGACTGTGCGCATTGTGTTTTCAAGTAATTGTACTTCTTGGATAGTCTTGTGTGTTTTAAGGTACAAATCTGGAATTCCTTGCTTGCTCCACCATATTATTTTTGTCAGTTTTCTTTCTGTTCATTTTTTTTTTTCAGTATTTGTGGTTGCTTTTAGTAAGGGGGAGTTTGGTTAATTGTTATCATGTCAATGCTTGTGTGGGTTTTGATCTTGATTTTGTTATTTGAGATTCCTTTGTCAATTCGTGACAAACAGGGGGAAAATTTTGTTTTTCATGTATTCATGTCATGTGTCGGGTGCATATGTCTTAGTTTTCGGGTTTTCATGCTACATGTTCTTAAGATCGCATCTATTCATCTTTTCCATCTCATGTTTCAAATGCTTCAAGATAATCTAGCCATATGTTTATTACTTTTTCATATACTCTTGTGGGACTAATAATTGTTTTTTTGAGATTGTGGTACTAATAGCTGTTTTGCAGATCATGACCTTGAGAAATAAGTTTGTAAAGAGATTTGGTTATAAGTGTTGGTTCCTAGTTGGTGGTGTTGTTCTTGTTTTGATTGGAAAATTGTTTTAGTATTTTTGTTAGGAAAACTGTTATAGCACGGTTTTGTCCAGAATTTGACAAAGGGGGAGATTGTTAGGACTCTTTGTTGTCAAATTCCATGGATCAAACCCAAGGTTGTAATTTTTTAAATTCACATGTTGGGTCAAACTAGGATTACTTTGGATTTCTCTAAGAAGTTGATTTTCTTCCAAAACTAGGATTACTTTGGAGTACTTTAAGAAGTTGGTTTTCTTCCAAAAACAAGATTACTTTGGATTTTGTATAAGTAGTTGGTTTTCTCCCAAAACTAGACAACTCATTAATTTTTTCTCCAGATCTTCTTTGTGGTTCTTAAGGTTTATATCTGGGGATATTTTGTTAGTTTCTTTGATGTTTTTATTGAGTATTCAACTCATGGTTTAAAAAAGAGTACATCAATGGTTTTGTTTGTTAAACAAAAGAGAGAGTTGTTCTTCGGTAGATTCTGAAGAATTCGAGCTTGAAGTTTCGGTGGATTTTGGAGTGGCTCATCAGAAAGACAATTCCGTGGTGAAGATGGGGTTGGAAGAGGCACATAGAGGTTGGTTCAATTAGGCGTTGTGGATTCGCTAGGTAATTGAGAGTATACTTGTGTAATTCCTTTAATTCTTTTTAGTGAATTGTCTTGTGACAGTTGCCCGTGATTTTTTTTATCACAATTGGAGGCGTCCAATTGTGATTTTTCCACGTAAAAATCATTGTGTCGATTTGTCTTTGATTGTTTGATTGGGATTGTTATATTCTGCTTAAAATTGATACATAATCACAAATCAACATTTAGGGGGTTTCTAGATTTTTCAAATTCCATTAGCATTATGTCTGCTCTTTTAGTCCATAAATTTAGGAGAAGGCATTTATCGATGTTTGATGGTATTGAGGATTATCTATGAAGACAAAACCATCCCATGCCTATTAGCTACTCTTACTTAGAGATTAAAAAGATGATCAAAGGATTCAAGAACAATTTAGGAGAAGGAGGCTATGGTTCTGTATATAAAGGAAAACTTAGAAGTGGTAATCTTGTAGCGATAGAAGTATTGGGCAAGCCCAAAGCCAATGGGCAAGAATTCGTCAACGAAGTTGCTACCATAGGAAGGATTTATCATGTTAATGTGGTTCAACTAATTGGATATTGTGCCGAGAGATCTAAGCGAGCTCTTATATATGACTTCATGCCTAATGGGTCACTTGAAAAGTATATATTTTCTCAAGAAGGAGATATCTCATTGAGTTGCAAACAAATGTATGAAATTTCTCTAGGAGTTGCTCGCGGGATAGAATATTTGCATCGAGTTTGTAATATGCAGATCTTGCATTTGATATCAAGCCTCACAACATTCTACTTGATGAGAATTTCACTCAAAAAGTTTCTGATTTTGGGCTTGCAAAATCGTATGCAACAGACGATAGTATTGTGACTTTGACAGCAGCAAGGGGAACAATGGGTTATATGGCTCCACAGTTGTTCTACAAAAACATTGGAGGTATTTCATATAAAGCTGATGTTTATAGTTTCGGAATGTTGTTGATGGAAATGGCTAGCAAGATGAGAAATTTGAATGCCTTTGCTGAACATACAAGCCAAATTTACTTCTCTTCTTGGATTTATGATCAATTCAAAGAAGGAACGGACATACAAATGTGAGAAACCAATGAGGAGGAAAGGGTGATGGTGAATAAGATGGTAATAGTAGCTTTGTGGTGCATACAAATGCAGCCTAGTGACCGCCCTTCGATGAACAAAGTTGTGGAAATGCTTGAAGGGGATGTTGAACAACTGCAAATGCGTTCCAAACCTTTTATGTGCCCGCAAGAGAGGCCTATTGAAGAACATAGATTTTACACCAATCCTACCAAGTTGTCTATGCTATCAAGTGAATGCATAAATTCTGTCACTTTGGATGTAAGTGAACCTCAAACTGTTTTGTATCAATTCAAACACTCTGTTTTTATGTATTTTGATTGTTGACAATTGACATCCTCTATTCCTCACGTAATTGAGGCAAACTTTCCAATGTATGATAGGGAAATTATGCAACCTTGGATTAAATTTTGGTATGAAAACTTGGTATTTTGTTCAAATGGCTGTGTTTGGATTGCATTTCAATTTTGTTCTTCTATTGATTGTTTTCACCAGTGAAGCTTATATGGTACGACACTGTAGTTGTTTGTAGTTCAATAAACTCACCTTTTATCAAAAAAAGAATTATTCAATAAAAAGAAATATGAAATTTTCCTAGCATTTCTTCTAAAAAGATAATCATTTGATCTCGTTTGGTTTTGGTTTTTAGAAAACGCTTTTCAGAAAATTTTACTTTTTTATTTTTTGTATTTTTTTTGTTTTTAATGATTTTTTTATAAATATTTTAAGTAATTTTTTTTTAAATTTTTAGACACATTTAACATAAATACACTTAAAAAAGTATAATATTTGTGATTTTTTTTTTAAAAAAAAAATTCACTAAATATCAAAAATACAAAAAATACAAAAATTCAGTATATTTTTCATATTTTTGTATATTTATTAATTTTTGAAAATATTTTTTCACAAATATTTTACTATTTAGATACATCTAAGTAAGATGCATCAAAAAGAGTAAAAAAATTGTTTAAAATTTTAAAAATATTCACTAAAAAAAATACAAAAAATAAAAAATTCAATTTTTAGAAAATTGAAACCAAACATTTATATTCAGAAAACTGAAACCAAATACGTTAATTTTTAATGTTTTCCTTTTCTTTTTAAATTCATTAATTAAAACAAATACTGAGTTTGCATTGCTTTCTTTGAAACTGAGCTCTGTTCATCTCATTTTTGTTTCAACAACTTGGTCTTTTCTTGTTGATTTTGCGGCAATTAGTTTATTCATTTTTTCCTATTTGGTTGTGTTGGAAATTATAACAAAAATAAAAGATTACTCAAAAAACAAAAAGTGGAAACACAAAATACTCAAAAACAGAATTTGGGTCTTTTTAAAACCAAACAATTTGATTAATATTTGGGACAATTATGACTAACTTGTTTATTAAAAAGTCATGTTGTAAATTTTAGTAATAAATTTATCATTGTAATAATATTTTTTAAACTATATAATTTAATTTCTTACATTTATCATGTCATATTTCAATACAAATTAATACAAATAAAATAAAAATTAAATAAACAAAAGTCAAAATATCCAATCCTTTTATCAATTTGATAAAATTATTATATCATTATTTACAAAAAACAAATTCAAAAAAATTCAAACTTTTGCTTGTCATTAAAATAAGAAGTAAATATGTAAAAATAAATAAATAAATAAATAAATAAATTATGAATAAATAAGTCTTACTAATAAATTATGTTGATAATCAACCTATCTACTCCAAAATTGGGGCTTTCATACGCGATATCTGGATCGGTAACTTTCTTCAGTTCGAACGCAGCGAGTTGACTCATCTGCTCTTTCGGCTCAGTTTCAACAAGAAGATGAAGTGAGCCCTAAAAAGCTAGAAGAGGAATCAGAAATTAAAAAAAAAGAAGATTCAAAACGAAGATGAAAACAATCATGAAGATGAAGATGACGAATTTGATTGGAGGTCCCGAACCCACTCGTTACGGCTATTGGGAGCGAAACAATATTTAGCATTTTTAAATTTGTGGTTAGCGGTTGAGTATTAAGACTGAATGATGAATGAATATAGGGTTTATTATATTTTATATCCCTAAATTATTGTCAAATTATTTATTTAGTCCTAAACTATTGATCGAGTAGAGTAAGTCTCTAAAGTTTATTTAATTCATAAACTATCGATTGAATCTATTAATTATCTAAAGAGTTAATTACACAAAAAAAACTAGGTTTTGCGCATTTTTCATTTTAAATTCCAAGTTTTCAATTTTAGCAAATTAAACCCCATCCTTCTACCCGTGTTTCAATTTGGCCCCTCCGTCCATCTCCGTTATCTTAAACTAATAGAAATTTGGGCAGAATTTTATATTCAAACCCACATATTTAAACACTTGTATCTCCCTTTTCGTAATTCGTCTCATTTTTGTGTCGTTGGATTCACCTTATGGCCTAGTTATCATTCCAACCCTCATACGCCTTGTTCCACCTCTTTTTGCATGTTGTCAGAGCTCCGAGAGTTAGCTAAAAGTAAGAATTTTTCTCTCTTTGGGCAAAATTTTCAGATTCAAACTTACATGTTGAAGAACTTGTATCTCTCTCGTCGTAACTCCGTTTTGTCTCATTTTTGAGTCGTTGGATTCATCTCGTGGCCTAGTTTTCATTCCATCCTTCATACACCTTGTTTCACCTCTTTTTGCGTGACATCAAAGCTCCAAAAGTTTGCCAAAAATAAGATTTTTTTTTTCTCTATCTCCATGCTTCTTCCTTTGTCCTTCCTTTCGACAATTATTCTCTCTTTTCCTCTTTCTTCATGGCCCTTCCACCAGGCTCATGGTAGCCACTGAACCTCCGACAGTGGCGGTGCCGTCAAGTTTGAAGGTATATGACTTACAAGAAGGGGAAGAAATGTAAGGCGGAAGAAGGGTCATGAAAGAAGAGGAAAAAAGAAAATAATTGTAGAAAAGAAAGAGGAATGAATAGAAGATAGAGGCGGAAAAAGAGAGAGAGAGAGAGAGAGAGAGAGAGAGAGAGAGAGAAATCCTATTTTTGGCCAACTTTTGGAGCTTCGACGGTATGCAAAAAGAGGTGGAACAAAGCATATGAGGAATGAAATGAAAACTAGGCCATGAAATGAATCCAACAACATGAAAATGAGGCGAAACGGAGTTATGACGAGAGCGATACAAGTTTTTGAACATGTGAGTTCGAATCTGAAAATTTTGCCCAAAGAGAGAAAAATCTTATTTTTAGCCAACTTTTGGAGCTCTGAAGGCATGCAAAAAGAGGCAGAACAATGTGTATGAGGGGTAGAATGAAAACTAGGCCGTCAGCTGAATCCAACGACGTAAAAATGAGACGAAATGGAGTTACGACAAGGGAGATACAAGTGCTTGAATATGTGGGTTTGAATGTAAAATTTTGCCCAGATTTCTGTTAGTTTAATATGACGGAGATGAACGGAGGGGCCGGATTGAAATACGGATGGAAGAATGGGGCTTAATTTGTCGAAATTAAAAACCTGGGGTTTAAAATGAAAAAGGTGTGAAACCCTGGGGGTTTTTTTTTTTTTTGTGTGTAATTAACCCTTATCTAAAATATTTACTTCAAACTTATTTAGTTCATTATAAAATTAAAATATAAGTTGATAAGTATTATAAATTAATAAAATACTCTATTTAGTTAAAATTTTATTCAAAAAAATCTTAAATTTTTATATTTAAAAAAAATGTTTTATTTCGTTGTATGTTTGCATTAGATAGAATAAAAATTTAAGAATTTTTTGTAATAAAATCTTAATTAGGTAAGGTATTTTACTAATTTATGAAGCATATATTTAAATATGTTTGAATTAAATATTTTAGACTTAATAGATTCAATCGATAGTTTAGAGACTAAATATATTTTGATTTATATACTTTAAAAACTTAGTCGACCCAATCAATAATTCAGGACTAAGTAGACAATTTGGTGATAGTTTAAGGGTAGAAAGTGTAATAAATCCATGAATAAATTTTATTGTTGTTTGATGTTTTTATTTTTCTCTTTCTCTTTGATTTTGATTGTTGATGATGGTTGAGATTGGAGACTTCAAACTCACCATGCTTCCTAGAAGAAAAGATTTCCTATAGATTGGCCATTGGTGTTATGCATGCTGATATACTACTATGATATGAATACATAAAAAACATAAACCTTTCTGATACAAAGTGCCCCATTGTAACATGATAATTAATACAAAGGCAATGCTCAAGATGTATTATTGAAAACTACAATAATACGTCAACACACAATTAATTCTAAATGCAATTGCTAAGAACAATGAGATTAATTTCTATTATACATTATACAATCATTAAAATTTCCCATAAAATATCACTAATTTATTCTCTCACTCAAATTCAAAAATTACATCTAACTCACTAGTAAAAGTTGTACGACCCATTGTTCGCCTCGTTGGCATTGGATTGTGGAGGAAAACGGATTGGGAGGAACTGTCAGAGTGCCTTCATCTCCCTCCAGCATTTGCGCCACAGCTTTCATCGATGGCCGGTGTATTGGATACCATTGTATGCACCAAAGTCCCACCATTGTTAGTTTCTTCACAATCTTTGCATCTCACTCCTCATCAATTTGAACTCCTAGGTCTTCTCCTTTATCCAAATGCTTGTAAATCCATTCCGGAAAGTAATTTTTGCTTGTGTTTTGTGTTATAGTAATTTTCCTCGCTCCAACAATTTCTAGCAACAACATTCCAAAACTATAAATATCTGATTTGTCTGACATATTCCCAAAGTTTCTACTGCATCTCAACCATGTAGCATAATGTCCACACCCATTCTTTCCAAATCAAGTAACAACTCCTTCCGTCCCGTGAGCAAACATGCCAAATTCCCATACCCTTTCAGCTAAGAGCATTGGCAACAATATTGGCTTTACCAAGGTAGTAATGGATTTGCAGATCATAATCTTTGATAAGTTCTAACCATCGTCTTTGTCGCATATTCAACTCCATTTGAGTGAAAAAGTACTTAAGGCTCTTATGATCAGTGTAGACTTCACATGTAGTACCATACAAATAATGGCGCCATATCTTCGAAGCAAAGACTACTGCAGCTAGTTCAAGGTCATGCGTGGGATAGTTCTTTTCATGAGGTTTAAGTTGGCGAGAGGCATATGCGACGACCCTTCCATTCTGCATAAGTACACAACCCAACCCTTTGTAAAAAGTGTCACTATAAATCACAAATCCCTCGATACCATATGGTAAGGCAAGAACTGGTACTGTAGTTAACCTTGTCTTCAACTCCTCCTGTTGTTCTAACCATTCAAACAAAACACCCTTCTGGGTCAACTAGGTAAGTAGCACAACAATTTTCGAAAAGTCCTTAACAAACCTCTAGTAGTACCCGGCTAATCCCAAGAAGCTACGCACCTCGGTTACATTAGTAGGCGTTGGCCAATTAACAATAGCTTCGATCTTGTGTGGGTCAACAGAAATGCCTTCTTTCATTATGACATGTCCCACAAATCCCACTTCACGTAGCCAAAACTCACATTTTTTCAATTTTGCATACAGTTTCTTATCTCGAAGGATTTGAAGAATTAACCGTAGATGATTCTCATGAGCCTCTGTACTTGTCAAGTAAATGAGGATGTCATCAATGAACACAACCATGAAGTCATCCAAATAGGACTTAAAAACACGATTCATTAAATCCATAAAGGTTGTTGGTGCATTGGTAACCCAAACGGCATAACCAAAAATTCATAATATCCATAACGGGTTCGGAAAGCAGTCTTCTCAATATCCTCAACCTTAACCTTTAGTTGGTGGTACCTGGATCGCAAATCTATTTTGGAGAAGACTTGTGCACCCTGTAGTTGATCAAACAAATTATCGATCCTAGGCAAAGGATACTTATTCTTTATGGTTACCTTATTGAGCTCTCTATAGTCCACACACAACCGAAGGGTCCCGTCTTTCTTCTTTACAAAAAGAACTGGTGCGCCCCAAGGAGAAGTGCTCGGGCGGATGAATCCCTTGTCGAGTAGGTCTTGTAACTAGGCCTTCAACTCCTTCATTTCAGTGGGTGACATTCGATAAGGAGTTTTGGAAATGGGCTGAGTTCTTGGCATTACATCAATTGTAAACTCAATTTCGCGATCAACTAACTCTCCCGGTAATTCCTCTAGAAAAACATCTAGTAAATCACAAACAACTGGGATTGCATCAATGCCCTCATCCGTTGGTTTCCTACCCAAAATACTACATAAATACCCCTGACAACCCTTTTGTAATAATTTACATGCCATCATTGCGAAGATCAAATAAGGTGAGGAAATCACCCTATGCCCCTCGAAAATAAACTCAGATTGTCCTGGAGGTTGGAAGGTAACTTGTTTAGACATACAATCAATAGTCGCGTGACATTCACTTAACCAATCCATCCCCAAAATTATGTCAAAGTAAGCCATGTCAAGAGGTAACAAATTAGCTTCTACCCGAACATCCCAAATTAGAATTTCACATGCAAAATAAATAGACGCACATACCATAGACTCTCCCAATGGTGAGGACACACACAAGACATAAGGTAGCAGTTCAATAGGTCTATTTAAATGACTAGCAAATGCTTTTGACACAAAAGAGTGGGTAGAGTCCGAATCAAATAACACATGTGCGGAATAACCATTAACAAAAAATGTACCTGATACCACAGCCTTGGTATTCTGCACATCACCTGGAATTAGCGCAAATACTCTTCCCTGCCTAGCGGTATCTTTAGCATTGATGGGTTTTGCAGTTGCCTTTGCGGTTGGGGTTGGAGTCAAACCAATTGAACTTGTGGTAGTTCGATTGCCATTCTTTCGATCTCTTTGCGGGCAATCTCTTACTAAATGACCCATCTTGCCATACTTGAAGCATGCCCCTGTTATCCGGTAACAAGTCCCACAATGCCTCTTTCCATAATCCGGACAAATTGGTGTAGAGTCACAGGTAGAGGCGGAAGTACTCAAAGTTCCCCTATTCAATTTCTTGCTCGGTGGTGTCACTGAACCCCTTGAGGCTTAGGTATTCTGCATTTTCCCTTTCCATTCTGAGACTTGGTTTTAAGCGGCAATATTACCTTCAGCTATTACTGCCCTTTCCAACACATCAACATATGTAGGTAATTTCAGCACATTGATTTGGTCGAGAATAGCAGTCCGTAATTCTCCTTCAAACTTTATTGCCTCCTTGTAGTCCGTGTCCACCATATGTGGTTAGAAATAGGCCAATTCAACAAATTGAGCTTCATACTCTGCAACAATTCTATTCCCTTGTCTCAAGGTCTCAAACTCAATCACTTTCTTGTCTCGCATACATTGTGGAAAATATTTATCATAGAACAGCTCCAAAAATCGAGCCCATGTTAACTCTTGGTGTTCAACTCTTGTGAGCATCCACCACCTCCGCGCTTCATCTTCTAGAGTAAAGGCAACAAGTTGCACTTTTTAGGCTTCAGTACATGGAAAAACCTCAAATAACTTTTCTATGCCCAACACCTATGCTTCTGCTTTCATTGGTTCAATTCCCCCCTTGAATGAGGGTGGCTTCATCTTCCTGAATTCTTTCATGAGCGTAATCTTTCGGTCCTCAGCTTGATAATCTTGTACCACGGGCGGTGGTATAGGTGTCGGTGGCGGTGGTGGTTGCTGCTGCTGTTGCTATTGTTGCCTCAAAGTTTCTACCATCTCCATAATCATCTTTTCCATTCTATCCAATCGTACGGAGGTAGCACCTTCCGAATCATCCATCCTCGTTCTCACCATAATCTGCATATCAATGAATTATAGTACACAAGCATATACAAGATACATTGGCTTTATAACACTTGGCATTAATCATACGAATCTCGTTGCTATATCTCATTTTGTATGCACCAAGAAATGCTATGCATGTAACCTAAATATTTTCTAGACTCTTTGAAGCTCAATGGACCCATATGTAAGATAGTAACTTGGCTCTGATACCAACTGTCACAACCCAAACCTGCGCCTACAAGTTTGCGCATGACTGGCCCATACCTAGGCCTCAAAACCAAATTTCCTTAAGTTTTACTCAATATTGGGGCCTGAATGGAAGCAAAGATAATATTAAAATATATCATCCATTGAGCTGTCTCTAAATTCCAGGATCTTAATACAGTATAGCATACATATATACATTTATATTAAGTTCACACCTATAAGTCTATACAAGGGTAGCAAGCAACTCAAAAATTACATATTGACAAGTATCTAAGACAATTCATCCAAAAACTAGTTACACATGCCAACATAAGGAACCGGCCAAATGAAGACGAAAGACCACTTCGAGTGACTCGACAAAATAGACCCAACAAAAGGTACCTGCAGCTGACCTAAGGTTGTCTTGCAGGCTAATTACCTATAAAACATTCATAAAAACAGAGTGAGCAAGGCTCAGCGAATAATAGCAATGCGAAAAGAATATGTGCACGAGTATAACTCTTGTAATGCATATTCATAAATTTTAAGTCAATCTTATTTACATTCCCTTTTTCTGAACGGCCTTAGGCCCACTTAGAACAAAACGGCCTTAGGCCTAACGTAATACAGAATGGCCTTAGGCCCAATGTCATACAGAATGGCTTTAGGCCCATTGTAATAGTAAAATGGCCTTAGGCCCATTATTCCTAACAGGACAAAACGACCTCAGGTCCATACCTTATGCACTAATGTTCAATCATTCCACTTATTCTATCAAATATAACTCATATAGCATAAGCTATTTGAGAGAAAAATAGAGTAGATATTGGATAACACATGTGAGAACAATACGTGTAAGAAACATATCATTACATTACTATTCCTCACTGTGATGTGGATGAACAATGGTCCCCTCTTGCATGTGCCCAACACATAGTACACAACTCCTAAGTACATCACTTTTCTTTAGTTTTCTCTTTTTATTCTATGTTCGATTCGCTAAATTCCATTCAATTAAACGCGTTACAGAACCATCAAATGGTCGTATTAACATGATCAGAGGGTTGAAAAGAGCAAAAGAAATTAGCAGAATTTTTCTATCTTTGGCCCCACATGCGGAAGTCCTTCACCGCACGTGCGGCTCCACACGTGCATTTATTTCAGAATGCAGTCTTGGTCTCCCCTATTTTTCGCATGTACGGATGTGATCCTGGTACGTGCGGTTGTGTTCCCGCACGTACGGCCATGAACCCCGCACATACGGTTCTTGCTCTGTTCTTGGGCAGTCCAAACATCATCAAAAATTAAACTTTCCAAAGGCATTTCTAAGGGCAAATATGAGCAATATCTCTCCAATATCATATTATGTGAACATAATAAACATGAATTCATACATAAATAGATCATAATTCACTTTAAGCAATTTATACAAGTTAATAATAACATTTCTTTTCATCTTTTTATGGTTAAACAATGTAGATACAAACATTTGTGCAAAGACTAAAGATTGTCTAACACAAGAATCAACCCTTAACTAGATCTAACAATGGATCTTGATGTCTTTCATGGATATTTACCAACCAAAGTGAGTAATTTAAAAGCCTTAAGTTAAATAAGTGGAGAACAGCATTCTCAAGCTTGATACTAAACAATGGGAGTGAGGTTTAGGGTATTTTAGTTAGATTACACATACCTTGTTCTCCATTCTTTGAAATTTCTAGCAAAAGTCTACAATTTCCAAGCCTTAGTTGCTCTTTTCTTCCTCTCTCTTCTTTTTCTTCTCTAAGTCTCCTCCAGAAGATATTTTATATTTGTTTTGATGCCAAGTGTTGCCTTGAATCTCTTATGTCTAAGGCTTATATAAGGCTAGCCCAAATAAATCACTTTAATTCATTACGAATCAAATTTTTACGAAATTTTATATTATGTCCTAAAAATCATGCTAATCATAAATATAAAGTCAATTTTGGGTTATCACGCCTCTAAGGCTTTCGATTTCTAGTCCAAACATCTCAATTTTAATAAATTTTCTCTGATAACCAATAGATATACTATCATAATTAAATAATTCATGTATGTAAACACAACTCCATATGGAATTTCACATTAAGCATGTCATTACTCATATAATGAAGGATATAAAACATATAAGAGGGTCGGGTTATTACAGGCAGCATCTTCCCCAAATCCCCAAAATTCCTCTTGCTGAACCATGGGAAATGGGTCCTATTTATAGGCTTTTCCTTGGTACCAACAGAACACTAAGTGGCCAAATAGAGAGAGGACATGTGTCCCAGAGGATCATATGGAATATTCTTCCTTGAGCCACCAGGCTTAAGGTGCCACGTGTCCCCTACATGTACTGTGTACTATCTGTTTGCCTCCACAACTACTTTTTTGAGCCTCGACAAGTGTAGTTGCGACAGGAGTGTTTGGCGCGACAACTCCCTTTTGAGCTTCAGCAAGTGCAGTTGCAACGGGAGTGTTTGCCGCTGCACTTGCTTTCTCAGCTTGAATCTCAGCAAGTGCACTTGCAACGGTAGACCTTGCTGCTACATTTTCCTTCTTAGTTCTATTTGGCCAGTACATTGCATTCTCAGGACTCCATTAGTCTGCTATCAACTATGTTCGTGCTCACCTTAGCGAAGCCTCCACCCTTAGCCACCTAACCACAAACTCCCCAGTTTCCCAAGGAGAAGGCCATAGCCAAGCCTGCTTTCAGCCATGATGTGCCTTAGCACCAAGCCCAAGGGGCTTCCTTAGTCCTACCTGTGCGACTAAGGCAGGTCCATGACTTGGGTAATGGAAAGGGAGTCCCTTATACTTGGGTTACCTTGCTCCCATCTTCGTGGAATCGCCGCGGTAAATTGGTATCTCTAGGCCTACTATCAGCTCCAACCAATAAGTCCTGGGGCCTGCTATCAGCACCAAGTTAAATAAACTTTGGGGGCCTGTTATCAGCCCTAGGCTAGTAATGCCTTAAGGCCTGCTATCAGCGCCAAGCATTAACCTCTACTTGCAGAGGGCAAACTTTTCCTAAAGGCTACTATCACCTTGGCGGGATGTTCCCTTCGCAAGTTGGTTGCGGTGGATATAGTTGCTGCGACAGTCATTTCCTGTGGCAAGTTCAAATGGCAAAACCAACAATATTGGAGCTGGCGGCGCCGACAAAGTGCCTCTGCAACTTGGGCGCTACAAGTAATGCCTCTGTAACTTAGTTGCTTCTGTTCTTTCCTTCCCTCAGCAAATCCAAGTGGCGGCAGAACCGACAATACTTAGAATGGCGGCGCTGAGACAAAGTCCCTCTGCAACTTGGCTGTCACAAGTGTCACCTCTGCAACTTAGTTGCTTTGACTTCCTGTTTTCCTCGGCAACTTCAGATGGCGGCGACACCAAAGATATTAGGAATTGCGGTGCTGAGGCAAAGTGCTTCAATAACTTTCTCGCTACATGTGTTGCCTCTGCAACTTGACTTAGGTATTTTCCTTCGTGGAGTCCATTTGGACCCTTGGCAGGTCGGACCTACTTCGGCCCACTATTGGCCCATTTCCCTTGGGCTTTAGCCCATGCTCCTTCAGTCATTCTTGGTCACCATAAAGGGGCGACCCCAATGCTTAGGTCCATACTTAATTTGGGGTTTAATTTCTGACCCTCTACATTTGCCCCCTGCACTCGTGGGGGACATGCTCCTGGTTTCTTGCACGTGTATAACGTCAGCAAGTAACCCAAGGGTTACGTCGGTTGGATCAGAAGTTGCGTCGGCTTTGAAAAGGTGCCACCCTTTGACTGATAGGTCATAATGAGCCTAGGGAAGCGTGTTGGCACCCTTTTGCTGCTTTCTTTATAAATAGCATCCCTTGGATCCACTGGTCCCCCACTTTTGCCCAAACACACTTTCTGTTTCCTTGTCTTCTTCTCTTCCTTGTCCCCACTTTCCAAAGTCTTCTTTACTTTTCTTTATTCTTCCTTATGGCCAGCACAAGGATTCTACCCAATAGGGCTACCCCACCCCCTACTGAGTAGAGAAGGGCCCCATACTTCGGAGGGCTGGCTAACCCCTTCTGGAAGGCAGTTGACTCCCTTCATTCCTGATGCCTTTCCTCTAGAGGAGCCTCTGCTCCCTTTTGGCGAGGCTACTTTGGATGATGCTGACATGGTGAACCCAGTCTCTATGTTGCAGTTTCACATGGAGCGTGGTGACTTTCCCCATTCATACATCTACTACCGCACTCACTCGGGCCCTCCAGCAAACTAGTCCCTCTAGGTTGATGACATCATTGCAGATGGTGACTTCGAGCAGCGCTTGAGGGATGTTCGTCTCTTTAATGTCGTTTTGATTTTCATGGAGTTGTCAGTGCGCAAGGTACAGACCAACAATAATATGGTTGTCTCCCGCTGGAGCAGCGACGCTCACATCTTTGCCTTGGCATAGAGGGAGATAACTCCAACCCTCAAAGATGTTTCTGTCCTTCTGCGCTTAAGTACCCGTGGAGATCACCCCTTCAATCCAGCATCTCTGACTTCTGCAGAACAAGTTTCTATCACTGCCCTCCAAAGTGCCTTTCAAGGGGAGCAGAAGTATGGCTCCTAGTACGACCTTAAGACTGGGAAACTACTCCAGGAGAGACCTAAGAGGGACAAAACCACCTATCCTTTCTGGTTGAAACATTTCTTCAAGGACCTGTAACCAGTCGTGGCAACATCACAGACGAGAGCCGTAACTCCATAGTTAGGTCAGGCTAATGCAACGACTTGTACCTGGCCGCCTTTGTCAGTTATTTCATCTCTTTTTTTGTTCTCCCTAGTAACCCCGCTAAGAGTATTAATCCTCTGGTGTTTCCTTTGGCTGCAGTCAGATCCCTCTAGCCCCCTCTTCTTAGGGAACTTATACTTCTGCCTTGACCTCATTCACTCGGAGATGGAGCGATCCATGGACCACTATGATGTATGGAGCTTTGCACACACTCAGTTCTTGACCACTTTCTTCTACGAGCGATTCCCTGCTATGGGCCCCATCCCTAAAGAGCACGAGCACTTCTTTACCAATAAAGTCCTTGATGCAGAGGGTCGTCCTGTTCTAGATGCAGAGGGTCGACCTGTCACGAGGCAAGTGCACCAATCCTTCCATCGCATCTCTAGGTGGTCTGGCCTTGGCACCAACAGACCTTTTGCTGATTATGTCAACCGCATAGAGGAGTGTGTGTTCCGTCCCTTCACTCAGCCTCTTCCAGGCATCTTTGTGGTTCCATTTTATTTCTCTGAGGCTCGTCATGTTGATTTCTCTCTCGACAGTGTCTAGGCCAACTCCTTTCTCATTGCTGCAATGATACGCCCTAGATTTCTACCCGTGTTGAATGAGGAGGTCATGTCCAGCGTTGTCTACCAACTGGACAGGGTCCTTAGGTAGTTCGGCATGGATCAGGGTGTCCCACATGCCCTTCCGCCTCAGGCTGATTTCCACCAGAGCTTTCAGCGGTTTCCCCATGATTATACCGCTCTACTCGTTGAGGGATTAGGCTTCATGGAGCTGCCTTCACTTGGACGAGAAGGTGCCTTTACTTCCAGTAACAGACTATTCTAGCACCGCAATCTCAACTCATTTTTTAATTTTTGCAACAGTGCTCCTGTTGTCCCTGCAATGGAACCCATTCCACAGCCTGACTTATCCCTTTGTCTCCGCTCTAGTCAAGGAAAATAGACCAATATATTCTGTCGTTTCAACCTTCTATTCGTGCCTACCATGGAGAAGCCTCACCTATTTGGGGCAATGTCCGTTCAACCTTTGCACATTACTCCTCTTCAAGTCAGCACAACAATACGCATGACCCGTTCCAGACGGAGAGTAGCCCGAGAGACAGTGACACCAGTTGCTGAGGCACGTGCCTCACCAAGTAGGAAGAGACTCCGAAAGGTACCCATACTTAGAAAATATTTTGCATTACTTCCTTGGGCTTTTTTCATTTACTTTAGTAATCACATAATCCTTTTTCCTTTTCAGGGCCCACCGGCTATACCACCTTCGGGGCCCAGAGCTTCCTCTACTGCCATCAGAATTTCCTCAGATTCAGACTCAGACGACGACGAAGACCTTCCCATTGCTACAAGGGTCACAAGATTCAGGACCCACAGGACAGTACTTCCAGATGTTGAAGGAGAACCAAGTGTTGGGGCCACACTAACTACTAAGGCTGAGCTAGTTGCTGAGGCTGAGGCAGTTGTGGAGGCTACAGAGAACGAACAAGTCCCCCCTGCTATGGAAGTTGCAGCGGGTGGTATAGTTGCTGAGGGTGCTGAGCCTCCAAACCCTGCTGATTCTGTTCACTCTGACTGCTCCTCTGCCAGCGGAGATGATTTTGTCCCTAAGACCCCAAGAGAAGATTGCAGCATAAGAGAGCCGCTGGAAGTTGCACCGCCTCCCTTTGGGGCTGTATCTGGTGGCTCTTCCCTGTCCACTAAGTCTCCATTGGTTCAACAAATCCCACTTCGAAACGTCCAAGTGGCTAAAAGGAGTGCAAGTGTAGGGGTTGCTTCCACTATTCCTACTGTGGTCCCCCTAAATTTAGACCGACTTGCAGAGGTAGCTGTCACCTTAGCCACTCATGCTGTTACTGTTGTCGTTAGGACCTCTGACCCAGTTGTTTCGGCAACTTTTGAGCAACTCGCAGACCTATACCCCACTCACTTTCCAGAAGTGCCAGCTGACCTTGGAGTGTCCCAAGATTTTTATACTGGAATGGATACTACAACTGTACCAGATCTGAACATTGGAGACTACCAAATAGATGACCTCTTTTTGGAGCGACATGATGGTGCAGGCAGCTTTGGCCTTCCTCGCGAGGCCAGTTCACCTGGTCGCCACCTAGCATCTACCCACTCCAATGCTGCTGGGCAATCATCTTCAAGGGAAGTGCATCGTCCTTAGACCTTTGGTCGCTCTACCAGTCTCTCTCCAGTGATTAAAGCTGGCGACGATGTGAGAGAGTCCCCTCAGTCCTCAGGGAAAGTTTCTTTTCTGAGTTATTAGGTCTCCTCCGAAGCTACCCCTACTCTTGCCCGCATCTAGGCGCTGCACCCCAGTACCTTCACTGCCTTTAATGTTCCTGGATCTATGGTGCAAACAACGTTGCTAGAGTCACTTGCCAGCTTCATTCACGACCTTGCTACCAAGAAGATTCTGACAACCCCCAGTAAGTTCTTGGAAAATGCTGAGGCCAACCTAAGCGGCTTTAGGAGAAACGATTTGGACCTATCCTGGATGAGGGATAGGCTTCAGGCAATTGATGGTTTCCTTGAGCATGCAGCCAATGTGGCGATGATTGCGTCCTTGGAGGAGACTATCAAAGAGTGTGAGGATGCCTTAAAGCAGCATCGGCAGAACCTGGCTCGGTTCAAGGAGAAAGACTCTGTGTTGGTTGCCTAGCTGCCTCGGGATATGACCCTGATGAACTCCCTCATGAAGGGTTTGATTTGATTTAGTGTGACTCTATTATGGCTCTTTTTCTTTGTACTTTTGCTATCTTTTTTTTTTTCTCCTTTTCTTTTTGAACAATGTAGTCATGCTATGGAGAACTTTAATGTATATGAAAAGCGAAGATAAGTCTTACTTCATTGCCTTCTTTTCATTGTCTTTACATAGCTCCTAAGGATGAGCCATACTCTTGCTATGAACATAACTTCATTATGACTAAGTTTTTAAAAGGCTAAAATTTCACTAAGTATGGAAAACTTTCCTTGTACTAATTGTTTACAGGAGTAACAGGTTTACTAAGTGTATGTCACTTTCTTTACACTTTGCTTTGGAAGTATTGACAAAGAAACTTACAACTTTTTTTTCTAGGCAAAAAAAATTAAGGAAAATACTCTTTGACATACTTGGCGTTGATAGGACCAGTTCTAAACCTATCATCTACTCTTGTCAACTTGTAATACCCGCTGCTGCTTGTCTTAGCAACTTTGTAGGGGCCTTCCCATCTGGGTGAAAACTTGGGGATTGGTTGCCCCCTGCATCATTGCGTCCACCGTCTTCCATACCAAGTCCCCCTCCTTGAACTCTCTGTATTGAGCAGACTGATTGTAAGCGCAAGCTATGGACTAATGATACTTTTCCATTGTCCGCGAGGCCCGATCCCTTCTTTCTTCGACTGCCTCTATGTCGTTCTTTCTGTTGTCTGGAACTAAGTGTGCTAACATAGCCATTCTTGTTGAGAGTACTACCAACTCAACTGGTAACACAGCCTCGAACCCATATACTAGGAAAAATGGGGTTTCTTGAGTTGGCCTCCGCTTTGACATTCTATATGCCCAGAGTGCTACATGGAGTTGTTTAGACCATGTGCCCCCTGCTTCATCTATCATTTTACTCAATATTCGGACGAGAGTTTTGTTGGTCACCTCAGGTTGTCCGTTCCCTTGGGGGTAGGAGTATGGACTAGACTTGTGGTGCTTGATCTGGTAGGCATCCAGCAGTCTTCCCACATGGCGATTTACAAAAGGAGTTCCATTGTCAGATAGCATTACTTTGGGTATGCCAAACCTATAGATTATGTTTTCTTTGATGAAGTTGGCTACTCCTACCCCATTTGCCTTCCTCATTTGTATAGCCTCTACCCACTTGGTGCTAACTTCAGTCGCTGCAAGTATCCATCTGTACCCCTTGGATTGTTGGGCTATAGGACCCATTAGGTCGAATGCCCAAGTATGAAACGGGTAAGGGGCCTTGATGTTGTGCAGTTCAACCAACGGTGCATGTATCAAGTTCCCAAACTTCTGGCAGGATTGGCATCTTCTGACAAAGGCTTTGGCATCTTATTCCATTGTCAGCCAATAGTAGCCGAGGTGAATGAGATGTCCATATAATCACTATCCTCCTTGATGCTCTGTCTTGTGGGCTTCCCTCGGTACTTCATTTGCCTCATCTTTTGATAAACACGCCAGAGGTTCCCATTCAAAGCTTCTGTGGCACAGCTTGCCTTGGTCAAGGAAGAAGCGAAAAGCCCGCCTCTTAACTCTGATTGCATCAGCTTTGTTGTCAGGCAGTGTGCCATTTCCAAGGTAGTCAATATATAGCTGCCTCCATTCTTCACTGTTTAAGAAATGAGCTTTCTCTTCCTTAGGATAGGACTGACACTTTGCACATTGCCTCTGCAACTCAGTACTTTCTTTCTCCATCTCTGGCTAGTAACACCCTTGCTTTGTATCCATCGATATAGACTGATATCTCCATCTCTACAAGACTTAGCATGGATTTGCTTAAGTCTATAAGTTGTTTCTTGTCTGCCGACACACCTTGCCAGCAGGTTGTTGGGATCGTGAAAATACAACTCTCCTCTGAGGAGCAGAAATGATGTGAGTTCTGCTGGTCTGATTGTTCCCTAGCCTGTTTTCAATAGCTAGATTATATCTGCTTTCAACCCTTCAGCATCTTGCTCTGTATGTTCTTCAGCTAATACTGTTGGTGTTGTTCTTTTCTCGATGACGATGGCTATACTATCATCTGGTATATCCACCTTTGCCCCCAGTGCAGCCAAGGCATCAGGGAAACGGTTGTGTGTTCGAGGGGTATGTCGGATTTGGACATCATCAAATTGAGTGAGCAACCTTTGAACCATAGTGCGATATCGGGCCAACAAAGGCTTCTTCAATGCGAAATCACCCATTGTTTGCTTAACAACTAGCTTGGAGTCGCCCCAAATTTTCAACTTGCGGAGGCCCTTCTTTTGGGCAACAATTAGGCCTAGTATCAATGCCTTATATTCAGTCTCGTTGTTTGAACATTCGAAGTCAAGTTTATATGATAGATAAAACTTCTCGCCATCTTGACTAGTTAGTGTTATGCCAGCTCTACCTTTCCCAGCTCCAGAAGCTCCATCGAATTTTAAGTCCTAATAAGTATCAACTGCAGCTGCTGAGACATGGACCTCACCTGGTAGAGGTACCTCTGTAGGTTCATGTTCACCAGATGGGAATTGGGCTAGTAAGTCTGCAAGTGCTTGGTTCTTAATAGCCTTGGGAGTAACACAAGTGATGTCATATTTTGCTGGAGCCAAAAGCCATCTTGCCATTCTTCCAATCAGAGTGGGCTTGCTTAGCAAGTAGTAGACTAGATCACTCTGGGTCACAACCTAGATCGGGTGTGCCAAAAAATAGCAGCGCAACTTCTGCGCTGTGAAGATTAAGTCAAAACAATGCCTCTCAATCGGGGTATATCGCAACTTAACACCATTGACTTTGCGACTGATGTAATAAACTGGCTTCTCAATGTTGGACAAGTAGAGCTCTAATAGACCGAGGTGTAGAGGTCAGGTACAGTAGCAAAGGCTTTTCAGGTTGTGGGGCAATCATTGTAAGTGGAGACGTAAGCGCTTTCTTCACCACATCAAATGCTTGTTGGTGTTCTTGCAACCATTCAAACTTGTGATTCCCTTTCAGCAATGTCCCAAAGGAAAAGGTTATCTCAGCAAGGACTGGAATGAACCTCCTGAGGTATGACACTTTGCCTAGAAATTTCTTCAAGGCCTTTTGAGAGTGTGGTAATGGCATCTCCATGATTGACTTCATCTTATCCCCATCTACTTCGATCCCTCGGTGGTGTACAAGAAATCCAAGGAACTTGCCGGCGGTAACTCCAAAGGCACACTTGAGATGGTTCATCTTTAGGAAAAATTTACGACAACTCTGAAAAACCTTTTCCAAGTTACAGAGGTGTCGGTTTGCCTCAGTAGACTTGACCACCAAATCATCTACATACACTTCCACTTCATGATGTAACATGTCATGGAACACTGCAGTCATGGCCCGTTGATAAGTTGCCCCCGTGTTTTTCAAACCATATAGGAAAAATTTCCCAAGGGTGTTCTGAAAGCTGTCTTTTCTACATCTTTTGATGTCATTTTGATCTGGTTATAACTGCTGAACCTGTCCATGAAGAAGAACATTTGATGGTTCGCAGTAGAATTGATAAGTGTGTCAACATGGGGTAATGGAAACTCATCTTTCAGGCAGGCCTTATTCAGGTCGCGAAAGTCTACGCAGACCCTGATCTGGCCATTCTTCTTCTTCACAGGCACAATATTTGCTAGCAAAGTTGGGTACTGTATAGGCTCAATGAACCTGGCCCTCTGCAACTTTTCTACCTCTTCCTTAATCTTTGCCTCAAGGTCAGGGTGATACTTTCAAGCATGCTGCTTTATTGGCTTAGAGTTAGGAAAAACATCCAGGTGATGGGTGACAAGAGATGAGTCAAGACTAGGCATCTCGTTGTATGTCTAAGCAAAGACGTCACTGTACCGTTTCAATAGTGTTATCAATTCTGCCTTAGCTGTTGGAGCCGTTGTATCGCTGATGAATATAGGCTTGCTCTGCCCTGGTAAGTCACTGAGGTTGACCTCAGTAAGTACCTCCTACTACGATTTGGGTCTATCCTACATGCATTCAGGGGCGGGCTCAAGCGTCTCTACTAACCCTTCTTGGGACTCATCACCATCACATTTATTTGCCTCGAGGCTATCCTCCCAAGGTATGAAGTCTAGCCCCCAAGACCGTCAGAGGTAGTAAACTGTCTTGCCGCCCTCGCACACCGTAACAATCTTGGGCGGAGGACTTGTGGACTTTATGCTCCTCTTCTGCCCACTACTTTCTGGAACAGCCTCTACATCTCTAATGTCTTCCCACTCCAGCAATTTTACCCCTGCAACTTTACCAGTCCTTGGAGTTTCATCTGTTGACAACATAGTAAAGAAAACTGCATCCAAATAATGTGCCTCCTCCACTCCAAATAGCTTTTCAGACACATTTATGGTTACTGTGCACTTGTCCAACTTTGCCTTCACACATTGGTGATAACTTAATGGAATGGCTCCATATCGATGCATCCAAGCTCTGCCAAGTATCATATGGTAATTTGTGTCCACTTCAATCACATGGAACTTAGTTGCAGAACGGATCTCACCAACTGCTAAGTCCACAACAATACCCTTAGTAACTTTTTTCTCACTTCCATACTCTGGGATGCCAGCCTCTGCAAAGGTGTCAGTAGTGATGATGTTTATGGATGCCCCATCATCAAGAAAAGCACACTTGAACTCTACATCATTGATGTAAGCTGTGACAAAAAGAGGACGGTTATGAGGAAATAGGTATGCTCTGTCTGGTTCTGAAAAAGTAATGATCCCATAATCTTCCTGGATACGCTGAGGCACATACTCCTTAGCCTCGACAACTTCAGCATGCTTCCAACCTAGTGGCTTAGCCCAGCCCCAGCTAGTCAAAGAAGGTGCGAAACTTAACAGAGTTTTGCAAGGCCTGAGCATGAGTATCCTCTGCGAATTTTGCCTCTGTAGGTACTGTCTCAGAGAGCTGGCCACTAGTGATTTCTTCTAACTCATCATAGTAGAACACCATGTGCACTTGATCATGCACAGACCCAAGATAGCCAATCATATGTACATTTTTCCTCTTCTCCTTGTGGATAGGACAAGGGTCCTTCCTTATATCACGATTACCGACATCTTTGAACTTCAGCTCATTTGCGTCAACTTTCTTCTTAAAGATACTTTTCAAAGTCCAACAGTCTTTAGTAGGGTGTCTGGTGGTTCTGTGATAGAGACTAATCTGGGCTTTCTTTGCCCTTTTTAGTTGGAGGGACATCAACCGGAGGCAAAGTAAGTTCACCATTGGCTACCCATTCTTTAACCAAGGCCTTAACATTCTCAAGGCTGCAAGGATATGGATTCTTGTCTTCATAACCCTTTCTCCTCCAAGAGGAAGACGTCTCCCCTTGCGAGCGGTTCCCTCCTACAGAGGTTACCGCAGCAACTCTGCTACTACGGGAATAGCGGTGGCTATCACGAGATTGTGCAAAAGGCCAATGGTACTGAGGTTCCTAGCTGCCTCAACCAAGGCTAAAAAAGTAGGCAGATTATGGTTCACCAAGAAAATTTTGTAGTTACGTTTGGCACCCTGCACACATATGCTGACTAAATGAACCTCATCCACTGGTTCATGATAGTCAATAGCCTTATGTTGGAACCGCTTAACATAGTCTAGTATATCTTCGCCTTCTTTTTGGACATCTCGCCCAAGTGTGACAATTGTAACTTTCTCTTGGACTTGAAAGAACTTCATGTGGAACTTGTTCACTATCTCTTCCCAACTCTTGATCGAGTTAGGAGAGAAGTTCACAGACCAGCTGTAGGCCCTTTCAGTAAGTGATTTGGAGAACTCCCGAAGGAGCAAAGAGTGGTCACTGCCATGGATACCAAGAGTTTCAATGAACCTCACCACGTGTTCTCTGGCATTGCCTTGTTTTCCATCAAACTTAAAGAACTTGGGCACTATAGACCCAGTTGGGTATGGCATGGTCAATATCTCTTGAGAGTATGGAGGTTTCACATCTAGGTCTGGGAGAGATGGCAGCTGCTTTTTGCTACGCTCTTGCTCGAGCATAGCTTGTACGTCCACTAGAGTAATGAAGTGAGTGGGTTGGAATGGACCAATCTACTCCTGGGTAGCTAAACCAGCGGCTATACTGCTCACCTGAGGTACCACCGGCGGCACTTGGATCAGAGCCTGAACCTCAGGGAGCAGGTTAGGCATTGGATTTCGAACCGCTATAGGCAAAGGTCCTTGCATTGGGGCTGGTCTGGACACCATGGCTATAATAGCCTCAGTGAGAGTCTACAAAGCGGCTAGGATCTCCCTCTGCGTATCCTGGAGTGACTGGACTGCCTCAACCATAACATTATGGTCGCGGTCCTCCGCATGTGCGGCACCACCATTAGAAAAGCCTTGTTGCTATAGGGGTTGTTGAGCTTCATTCTCTGCCATTTTTTCCAGTGAAGTGTGTAAAAACCACTGCGGGTATGAACCATCAACAAAGTAGCCTCTCCAGTGGAATTGCCAGAAATGTAGGGAGGTTCAAGGTTAGGAAGGTGATTAGAGAGGCAAAACTATATTAATGGTCCAATAATGGTGGAAGTGGCTTGAGAATGAGTAACAACAACTGTCTAAGAAGTTGAAGGGTATGCAACTGGGTGAGGGTGAAGCAGGTAGCTCAAGAAGAAGACAATGGCAGTGCCAAAATAAGCAGCATCTCCCCTAAATCCCCAAAATTCCTCTTGGTGAACCTTGGGAAATGGGTCCTATTTATAGGCTTTTCCTTGGTACCAACAAAACACCAAGTGGCCAAATAGAGAAAGGACATATGTCCTAGAGGATCACATGGAATATTCTTCCTTGAGCCACCAGGTTGAAGGTGCCACGTGTCGCTCTGCATGTACTATGTACTATCTGTTTGCCTCCTCAACTACCGTTTTGAGCTTCGGCAAGTGTAGTTGCGACAGGAGTGTTTGGCGCGGCAACTCCATTTTGAGCCTCAGCAAGTGCAGTACGAGAGTGTTTGCCGCTGCACTTGCCTTCTCAGCTCGAACCTCAACAAATGCATTTGCAGCGGTAGACCTTGCTGCTGCATTTGCCTTCTCAGTTCTACTTGGCCAGTACAGTGCATTCTCAAGACTCCATTAGTCTGCTATCGACTATGTTCATGCTCACCATAGCGAAGCCTCCACCCTTAGCCACCTAACCACAAACTCCCCAGTTCCCAAGGTGAAGGCCACAACCAAGCCTACTTTCAACCATGTTGTGCCTTAGTACCAAGCCCAAGGGGGGCTTTCTTAGTCCTGCATATGCAACTAAGGAAGGCCCATGAACTGGGTAATGGAAAGGGAGTCCCTTATGCTCGAGCTACCCTGCTCCTATCTTCGCGGGATTGCCACGGTAAACTAGTATCTCTGGGCCTGCTATCAACTCCAACCAGTAAGTCTTGGGGCCTGCTATCAGCACCAAGTTAAATGAACTTTGGGACCTACTATCAGCCCTAAGCTAGTAATGCCTTGGGGCCTCCTATCAGCGCCAAGCATTAGCCTCTACTTGTAGAGGGAAAACTTTTCCCAAAGGCTGCTATCACCCTGGCGAGATGTTCCCTCCGCAAGTTGGTTACGACGGCTATTGTTGTTGTGGTAGTCATTTCCTGCGGCAAGTTCAAATGGCTAAACTGACAATATTGGAGCTAGCGGCGCCGACAAAGTGCCTCTACAACTTGGGCGCTGCAAGTAATGCCTCTGCAACTTAGTTGCTTCATTTCTCTCCTTTCCTCAACAACTCCAAGTGACGGCGAAACCGACAATACTTGGAATGGCGACGCTGAGACAAAGTCCCTCCGTAACTTGGCCATCGCAAGTGTCACCTCTGCAACTTAGTTGCTTTGGCTTCCTCTTTCCCTCGGCAACTTCGGATGGCGGCGGAACCGAAGATATTAGGAATGGCGGCGCTGAGGCAAAGTTCCTTAGCAACTTTCCCGCTGCATGTGTTGCCTCTGCAACTTGACTTAGGCATTTTCTTTCGTGGAGACCATTTGGACCCTTGGCGGGTCAAACCTGCTTCGGCCCACTGTTGGCCCACTTCCCTTGGGCTTTAGCCCATGCTCTTTCAGTCATTCCTGGTCGCCTTAAAGGGGCGACCCCAACACTTAGGTCTATACTTAATTTGGGGTTTAATTTCTGACCCTATACATTAGGTTTTACTACAACATAGCTTTTGAAACTACTTTGATAGATTTCTATGATCTTGTTTGTGGACTACAAAGTACAATAATTCCTTGGTCAAAAAAAAAAGTGTACAATAAATCCAACCTAAAAAATACCGCTATAAAAAGTGGATATAAAGGAATATAGATATACACTCATCCAAAAGCATAAACAAAACCACACAAGATAGCTATATTAGTTTCTTTCGCAACTATTGGAGCAAGAAGCAATAATGTTCTTATGGTATTTGTTAGGTCTCTACTTATTGCCAATTCCGCTAACAAATATGTCTTATTACATTGTTTTTATTCCTTGGATTTTAACTTGATCACTCGAGCAAAGATGCAAGCCTTACAGAAGTTTGAACTAACTGCAAAAATACTAGGACTTGAGTTTTCACGCTCGAGCAAATTTTCCATCGCTCAAGCAAAGACACTTATGCAAAAACACGCATTTACGTCACACCACTCAAGCGACCATTCTATGGCTCGAACAGTGATCGCGATTTTACCTGCTATAAAGTTGCGATCAAGTCCGTTTCTAGGGTATGGCTTTTAGATCTTCTTCTTGGGTATTAGGGTTTTCTTCTGGAGCTTGTTTGCTAGTTTTCCTTTGATATCTTTGTGAGTTTGTATCATGAATTGAGTGGAGTATATCAAAGGGTTTGTGTTTTGATCATTCAATACAAAAGAGCTATTCGTTGGTGGATTTCAAGGATTCAAGCGTGAAGTCTTTAAAGGAGTTCGAAGTTGCTCATGGTCGTGGATTCGACATCAAGCTAATCAATTTTGAGACGAAGGCGTTGGTGAAAGAGGAACAAGTTGTTGAAGACAATTTTACAGAGTTTGGGTAAATTGTTTGGTCAATTTGTATTCTTTCATTCTTCATAGTGGATTGATTTGTGTTGTTTCGTCCGTGGTTTTTTATCACAATTGGAGGTGCTCCAACTGTGGTTTTTTCCACGTTAAAGTCATTTGTGTTGATTTATTAATTATGAAACAACAATCTAAATCTCTTTCTTATGTGCTAAATGATTTAGATTTTTACTTTTTAATTGTTTATGATTTGGTGCAATTAAATCTATTACGAATCACAAATCACATAAGTTTTTCAGTATCCCTTATTCTTCTATTTTCTTTCCTTATTCTTTTATATAGTATTCTTCCTTGTGAGTGGTTGTCCAATATTACCAATCCAACAAACCACAAAAGCCACTGCCTTCCTGATATAGCATATGCATATGCAATTCTTGGATCAAAGAGATAAGCAAGGCAAAGGCAAAGGCAAAAAACAGGCCGGACTTGGAATCGCGTGAAATTTGGTGGGTCAATGGAAAACATGATTTTAAGAAAGATCCATGGCTTTGCTATGGTGCCAAGTGGATTTTGGGTAAATTCAATAGTTTGGGTGGTCAATTTCACAAATTTGCCATTTTTAGAAAGGTTTGAAACTTATTAGCACAGGCCTCAGAATTCGATTCCACAAAATCTACCATGATCGTGGTTATATTAGTACTTTTTTTATTTTATTGCAATATTTCTATTTTTGGTAATTTTCATTATATTTCCATATTCCTGTATTTCATTATGATTTTTTCCAATTCTGATTGTTTCCTAGTTAAGTTAGATTTGTCTTTACTTATAAATAATGGATGTGATGTAAGCCGAAAGGTACCACATTAAGGCCACTTAAGTTACATTTATAGTCTTTGAATTTTGTTTATTTGGTGGAGATGATGTGTTTTGTGCACTTGTATAGATTTGGCAAGTTACATGGAAATTCAAGCAAAAAGTGGCGGAAAAGCAGATTCTCCGTGCGAGTAGTGAAAATTCTCGACTTGTCACCTCACCGCACATACAACCATGCTCCACTACACGTGCTGCCCACCACCGCTCGAGCGAAAAGTATGGGCACTCAAGCGGCCCACCTAGGGTTACGTGTGCCGAATTTCAAGTTTGTTCTACTGGGAATAAAAAAATAAAAAAATAGAAAGGTTACTCTGGGGGTTTTGAAATTTTCCAAAGGATAGAAGGGGCTATAAGGTTTAAAGAGATGGTTTCAAGCTTCAGGAATATCTCTCATGGTGGTTTTCTCTTCCTCTACCTCTTGCCATTTCTCCATGAGTGGCTAGGCTTCTATTTCTAGGGTTTTGATGAAACCCTAGCCAAGTAAATAGGGTTTTTTTTTTTGATTTTTGATTATGTAATGATTTGAACAAGTTGTATGGTATTCAAGAAGTGTTTAATTATATTTTCTATTATTTCTTCAAGGATTCTTCTTTCTGTGATTGTTGAATGCTTTCCATGCAATGGTTTTCTATTCTTTCATATTCAAGGTATGAGACGAGCCATACTACGAGGGATGAGTCATTTTGCTACCTTAGTTTAAAGTAAACAACTTGTGGTTACTTGAAATGGTCTTTGCCTATATATTGAACGTGATAATTCTCTTGATCAACAATTCGAACTTGTAGTTGTGAAGTGTTCTTTGGTTCGAACCGTACATAATTGATTTTCAAATTGAGACCTTATTTATATAACTAGTAGTGAAGTCATTACCCTAGGTTTTTCCTAAAATTCAGTAACCCTAATTTCACTTCTAATCGCTAGTTTAATTTGTTAACATTTTAATTATCATTAGTTTATAAACAATCATCTCTTTTACTAGAATTAATTTAGGAATTTAGCAATTAAATTGGTTTAATTTCAAATCTGTCCATGTGGATCGATACCTGGACTTACCATTATTCCAAGGAATTTGGTATAGTTTAGTGTTTATTTTTTGTGTGTGTAATGACCCATCAAATTTTGGCGTTGTTGCCAGGACTTCTGGCGAAATTAATTAATTTAAAGTTATATTCTTATTTTAATTTATAATTTATGATTTTATTTTATTTTTATTCTTGGTTTACTACTCTCTCTCTCTCTCTCTCTCTCTTGCTAGTATCTACTTGTGCAGGATTTTCGCGTGTCTACACAGCAAGTGAACAGAATGCGAGCGCTTAGAAATATATATATCTTTTTTTTCCTGAAGATGACTTTCTTTGGAAGTGACTTTCCTAGTCCTGAGTTTTCAATTAATGAGGATTATTTGGTACATATGTCAGCTTATTTTAAATGGAAAGAATCACAACCTCCTTCTGAACTCACTCTTCTCAATAGAAAAATATTAAATTTTACTCAGGAAGTGGGAGAGTTATTTTGTCATGTTGAGAATGATACAGGAGCTATGTAGATGCTTGTCCACAGCATGGCTACAAAATGACTGAACTCATTGCTTTCTTTTACAATGGGTTGAACTCTCAAACAAGTCAATTTGTAGACACAATGTGGGCAACTGAATATTTTGAGATGTTCCCAGCTAAGGTGTGGATTTCTTTTGACCAAATCGTTCAAGATTTCCATAAGAGTGCATGTCGTGAGATTTTTTAAAAAGAGTTGCAAATTGAACCTAGTGAAGCCACAACACATCTATCCAGTGATCCAACAATTGATATGGAGTTAGTATTTTTGTCACTTGAGCCTACCGTTGCACCCAGAGATATGACAGAAACTCTCCCCATAGTTTTGGCCTCTCACGTGGAAGAAATTGAAAGGGATTAAACTGGTAGAAAATTCTAGTGATATAGTAAATCAACAAGGGTGGGATTTATTTTTGGTTTTCATCTTATTGTGTCCACCCATGAGATTTCTTTACACACTATACTTTTCACACACATATTTCTCCACTCCGTGAATCCTCTTCCTACAAGCCATTTACAACCTAGTCCCACACTGTTGGACGGTTCGATTTATTTTCGTTACAGGGACCCATATCTCATAAATTGGAAGAAAAGGCAAAAATAAGTTAGTGTTGATATTTGGCTAAAGACAATAAATTTAGCCCTTCTCAGGAGAAAACCTGAGATTCTAGTTTTATTTCTTTATTTATTATTTTGTGTGTTTTCAGTGTGGTGTGTTAGGACCAAATAGATGAGTACAATACACCTTTGAATGGAACTACTAAGTATGACCTAACAAATTTGGTTTGAGATGGATTACTTAAAGGAAGATCAACATGAAGCCTTGGAACCAAAAAAAGAAAGTAGACCGCACGTAAGGTCCAAATGGGCACACAAGGGGACAGTCCAAAAATTGGGCGCCTGAACGGAGGGCCCAAGTGCACGAGCAGCCCAACTTAGAAACCATTCTGCTTAAATACCATTGGAGTAGCCCAATATTCACCGCACGTGCGGCCCACATGGGTGCACATGCGGTCCATGCAAAAAGAATAAATAAATAAAAATAAAAAAAATAGTGTGTGTGTGTGTGTATGTGTGTGGTTCATTCCTGTCTCGTTGGATGTGCGCTTACGCTATATGGTACAATCCTCTCTCTCTCTTTCTCTCTCTCTCTCTCTCTCATGTTACTATCTACTTTACAGTTGCTTACATTGAGGAAAATGTTGTATTTCGGTTGGGGGGTGAGGGTGTATTTATACTTACAATTCATGTTTGTACTTTCTACACTTGATTGCACCGCTTCACTTAATGTTAACTTTTTACTAGTATGGTGGTGATATAAACATATGTTAATTCAGGAACATAGTGGACTTGTATGAAAAGGGTTTATTGGGTAAATACTTGCATGTGATGTTTTCACTGGGAGAGTTGTTTGTGTTTGTGGTATTAGTACACTTGTCATGAGTATGCCTTGATTCACATGAACACATTATCATAGCGGTGATCTCTCTCTTATAATCTCTGGTGTACATCATTGATAATTGCTAGTGTTACAGAAAAGAATAATGAGTAGCCTTGATTCTCAAAAAAAAAAAAAAAAAAAAAAAAAACTTTGACTTGTTTGGGTTCATAGCCTCTTTAACTTGAGTTATTAAGCCCGTAGGGGTGTCTCTACACCTAGTGGCCTAAAACTGTCTGGTTTAGAGGTCATTGGCCCAATACTTGCTACATGGGTTAATTAGAAAGCTTAAGAGACCTAGACATTGCATAGTTAAGGAAAAATAATGACTTATTCAGATCCGTAGCCTTTTCAGCTTGAGTTATTAAGCCCGTAGAGGTGTCTTCACACCTAATCCTCTAAAACTGTCTGGTTGGGAGCCGTTGGCCCAATGCATGTTACATGGGTTGATTAGAAAGCTTAATGGATTAGGACATTGCACAGTTTTAAAAAAAAAAAAAAAAAAAAAATTGAGAATCCTGGTTGCAAAAGTTTAATCTTTTCTGTATGTATTAGGTGTTATTATGTGTTACACTGGGCTATTATTATGGATAGTTAACTGGTTATGGGGACTGCACTTTACACCAAGGGCACTAATAGTGTCTTTACTAGCATTCACAAGTACAGGGGACTTAACTTTTGTAATACTGAACTGTGGTTCTTGCTCAATAGATTCCTTCATGCTTGTCCATTGTGCCTTCAATGACTCATCATGACTTAATATCACACTGTAGTTGGCACATAAGTTAATTGATACTTGGAGTAATGTGATTACTTGTTGTTGGGTAAATGTGAATATGTTGAAATTTGTGGGTATTATTTCTGGAAACCCTCACAAGACTATACTTGTCCATTTGGGGTAACCTTGTGGTTTAAAGGCTTGTTGCATATGCTAAATCCAATCATGATCCCCACAAAAGTGGCTCAAAGTATTTTATTTTTCTTATTTCTATTGTTTTGCTCGAAGACTAGCAAAATGTAAGTTGGGGGATGTGATGTAGGTCGAAAGGTACCACATTGAGGCCGCTTAAGTTACATTTATAGTATTTGAATTTTGTTTATTTGGGGGAGATGATGTGTTTTGTGCACTTGTACAGATTTTGCAGGCAACACACAAATTCAAGCAAAAAGTGGCACAAAAGTAAATTCTCCATGCAAGTAGTGAAAATTCCCGGCCTGCCACCTCACCGCATGTGCGGCCCACCTAGGGTTACGTGAGCGGAATTTCAAGTTTGTTCTACTAGGAATAAAAAAAAATTTAAAAAAAAAAAAAGAGTGGTTGCTCTGGGGATTCTAAAATTTTCCAAAGGATATAAGGGGCTAAGGTTTGAAGAGAAGGGTTTCAAGCTTCAAGAATATCTCTCATGGTGGTTTTCTGTTCCTCTACCTCTTCGTACTCCTCCATGAGTGGCTAGGCTCCTATTTCTAGGGTTTTGATGAAACCCTAGCCAAGTAAATAGGGTTTTCTTTTTTATTTTTGATTATGTAATGGTTTAAACAAATTGTATGGTATTCAAGAAGTGTTTAATTATATTTTCCATTATTTCTTCAAGGATTCTTCTTTCTGTGATTATTGAATGTTTTACATGCAATGGTTTTCTATTCTTTCATATTCAAGGTATGAGATGAGCCATACTACGAGGGACGAATCGTTTTGCTACCCTAGTTTAAAGCGAACGACTCGTGCTAATTGAGATGGTTCGTGCCTATACATTAAACATGATAATTCTCTTGATTAATGCTTCAAACTTGTAGCTGTGAATTGTTATTTGGTTCGAACCAAACATAATTGATTTTCAAATTGAGACCGTATTTATGTAACTAGTGGTGAAGTCATTACCTAAGGTTTTGCCCAAAAATCAGTAACCCTAATTTCACTTCTAATTGCTAGTTTAATTTGTTAGTATTTTAATTATCATTAGTTTATAAACAATCATCTCTTTGATCAGAATTAATTTAGGAATTTAGCAATTAAATTAGTTTAATTTCACATTTGTCCCTATGGATTGATACCTAGACTTACCATTATTCCAAGGAATTCGGTATAATTTGGTATTTATTTTTGGTGTGTGTAACGACCCATCAAGATGTAGGCCTTAGGGCTCTTCATTTTTTGATAATTAATAAATTTTGAATTTTATTCTCTTTTCTTCCAACTTTGGGTATTCTTTGTGAATCAACCATTGTTGAGCCTTTATTCTTGGTATTCTTTGTGAATCAACGAGTTTAGAGAAGAATCTTACTTCCAATATTCTTGTTAAATCAACGGATTTTAAGATTGTTACTATTTGGCATTTTGCGCTACATCACTTCCCCTCCAAAGCTCCTAATAATTGGGAACCTTCATTAACTTGGCTCCTACCCTCACCGCTCACTCTAATCACTAGCCCGAAAAACATGGATCACTAGTGTCGCAATCCTCGTTGTCTTATCTGCCATTGCAACTCACGAGGTACTGAACCCATGACCTCATATTCTCCAACAGACCTAAATCAAGCATTAGTAGTAGACTTTTGTATGACCATAAGGACGTGACATTTGCTCCCTACAGCGAGTACTGAAGGCAAATAAAAAGCATTTGTGTAACACTTTGGGCTCCTTGAGCTAATGGAATTTTTTTTACTCTCTTATTATTATAATTAAAACCACCTTGATCGACATTAGAGTGTTGATTGATGTGGTATTATGATGGTAGGGTAGAATTGAACCCAAAACCTTGATTCAGATAATAGTCATCACTTTTTTACCATTTTCTCTCTCCACACTTTGAATTTTGATGTGAGATTAGAACCATTAGTCCATAGACCCTATGGTTTGAACAAGTTGTATGGTATATCAAGAACACAAATCTAACATAATCGCCCGAGCAATGAGTTACAATACATGGGTATGAAATCTAAGAATCTTCTCTAACCACTTATGTTAATCCACTCAAACTTGACTGCTTTCCTAGACATGGTCATTTGAATCGTATTCATCATGATCCTAGGGTGACATGCTAAAGTAGCAACATCAAGTCATCACTTCATGATATAGTTCTAGGTTCAAGGGCATAGTACAAACCAATTAATGGCTTAATAAGGCTCACACAGTGCTAGAGTAGGGATCTATCTAGTTACTCCCTTCTATGTTTGACTATAGCACATACAGTATCATATGTATGCTATGGCAGAGCTCCTACTCAATTGGGTTTGCCACTCTCTAATGCCAAACAAATCTTAGTCTAGTCGCTATACAAGCGCTTAACCTTAGTTTCTTAGCCTAGTCACTCATCAAGCACCTATCTAAGACCTCAAATTCGGTTACATTCAGGCTCAATGAAGTTGTGGAAAAAATCCATGTTCGACTTATCTAAGTCTCATCTCAGCTAATGCCAAGGCGACATCTACTAATAAACTAGTTTTGTTCACTCAAAAGTAACAAAACGTTTACCTCGCTCGTTCTCCAAGCATCGAGATAATCTATGTCTCATCTTGCTCACTTGACAAGTGCCAGGGTGATCACCAGTGTGAGGGGGGCAATCTTAGCCTGGTGACATATACATGTAATTCAAGATATGTGCTCAAACAATCCATCATTATGCAAAATAAAAGGGAAAACTAATCTCATTAATGCATGAGATCAAAAGGGTCCATCTAATACATGCATATCACATCCTGCGTAAGCCCAAACCCCTAACATGTCTATGAAAAACATCCCTTACAATGGGTTTGGTCAATGGATCAACAACTATGTTGCTAGTGGAGACATGCCTTAGGACCACTAAACCCTACATAATGATGTCTCAAATAAAGTGATAAGGGGTATCAATATGCTTAGTTCTCCCATAATATTTGGGATCTCTCGCATATGCTATAACAACTATGTTATCACAATAGGCCACAACAGCCTCATCCAAATGCCTTATTATACTCAAGCTCTACAAGAATTTCTTTAACCATATTGCTTCTTGAACAGCAACAGTGCAAGCCACGTATTCTGGCTCCATCATGGATAAGGAAACACATGATTGTTTCTTGCTGCAACATGAAATGGCTCCTCCTCCAAGTACAAACGCATAACCAATAACTGATTTACACTCATCTCTAATAACAGACCTATCTGCATCACTGAATCTGACCAATCTGAGAGAATCACCTTGGAAGCATAAAGCGAAATCTGCAGTCCCTCACAAATACCGAAATATCCTCTTAACTGCAACCCAATGTGCAGCTTCAGGATTACTGATGTTGTCATTTGAACACCAAAACATTATATTTAAAACCAAGTAATAACTATTACTCTGTAAAACAGCAGTTAAGACCAAGTGTCGATCCTCAGGGACTAATCGAGTTGTTTTGATACAAAAATAATAATTAAAGTAATTTAAAAACAATAGATTTTAAAATATTAAAACTAAAATTAATAAAACATAGAATAAAATAAGAAATATCTCAAGGTTTTGAATCCACCACTAACCTTATAATCAGGGGTTATGGTATTAGTTTTCAGAAAATCATTAATTTGGATAAAATGATGTAAGTTGATCAGAAATACATCGTCAAGAGGATTTGTATATTAAAACCAGAAAGTCACGAATCATCTTCGTTTAGCACAAACCGTCACTATTAAACTAAACTAAACTAAGGTTGATGCACAACAAGTCTTACTAGGTATGACTCGCCTAATAATTTTAATACACAGTAGTGAAAACAATTGTATAACATGATTTGAATGAAACATTTAATGCACAAAAAGATCTGAAAGTTATGCAATTTATCCAAATCAAATCAAAACCAAAAATACTAAATATAACTTACCCCAATTATTTGATCAAGGCTTCATTTCCACCCTAAGAAGAAAATATTAGTTCCTAACACCCATATAACTACCACACTCTAATATATACAAATTACACTTTCCGTTTCTTTTTATTTTTCTTTCTTTTCTCTCTTTCTTCCTTCTACTTTGGGCCGAAGCCCTCTGCTTCATCTCCCCCTTCTGCTTGCTTTTCTTCTTCTCTTTTATAGGCAAACCTGCAAACAAACAAACAAAATTATAATATAATAATATAATATCTTATTATATATATATGATTGAGGAGTGAAGAAAGTCAAGGGTGGTTGCCGACTTCTTCACTTTTCTTTTTTTATTATTTTTTTATTTAATAAATATTATAATATAATATATAAAATATTTAAAATGTATTATTTACACTAAATGATGTGCAAACAACTAAAATATGTATAAATATACAAAATCCACAAAATTATAAAATAATATAAATTAATGGATTAATAAATTTTATTTTAGTGGGCCAAATGGGTAACATTTAGGCTTCGATCAATTACTTTGATATCAGCTAACCATTCCAACCGCGAAATATATGATGAGTAGAGTACACATCATAGCATACGTCAGATTACCAACAACACTCGCATAGGGAACATTAGCCATCTACCTCTTTTTTTCCTCTGTTTTAAGACTTCCCGTGGTACTAAGAATTTAACCTTTCCCAATTGGAGTATTTATTGGTCTCGAATAGTACATACGAAATCGCTCATAAATTATCTTTATGTAAGTCTCTTCAGACAAACTAAGAAGTCTCTTAGAACGATCTCTCGAGATCATAACTCCTAGCACATAATCTGCCTAACCCATGTCATTCATGTCAAAAGTAGAAGACAACCACTTTTGAGTGGAATGAATCAACTCCAAATCATTCCCAACTAAAAAAATATCGTCCATATACAATGATAAGATAATAAACTTATTCCCAATCCTCTTGACATACACACAATAGTCCTCTTCCATCATCACAATGCCCATAGTGACAATAGCTTGATGAAACCAAATATACCATTGCCTAGACGACTGTTTCGTGCCATAAATAGAACACTTCAAGTGACAAACCTTGCGTTCTTTTCCTTCAACCTGAAAACCTATTAGTTGATCTATATAGATCTCTTCGTCAAGTTCTCCATTGAGAAATGTTGTCTTTATATCCATTTGGCACAATTCCAAATCTACATGTGCGATGATAGCTAGAATGACGCGAATGGAGGCAAATCTCACCGCATGAGAGAATGTCTCCTCATAATCTATACCATCTTGTTGGGTATAGCCTTTTTCCATGAGTCGAGCCCTGTATTTATCAATTGATCCATCAACCGTGTGCTTAATTTTTAAGACCCATTTGTTACCAATGGTCTTGCGCCCAAACGGAAGGTCAACTAACTCCTATACATTATTCTTAGCCATTGAGCTTATCTCTTTCTACATAGTAGTTATCTATTTTTCTGAATTAGGTGATTTTGTGGCTTCCTCAAAAGAAGCTGGTTCATCAGCATCCACAGGACACTCATGAAGGACTCTTCTTCTATATTGAAGCATCGGCAACGAACTATTCCACTTTGGCTTCTACAAATCTGTGGATCTTAAGGGCCTCCTAATGGTATACTCCCACTAGGTAGAGGATCGCTCTCACTATCTCTAACAACCATCAGATGAGGTTGTGATTCCTCATCCTGACTGTTCGATATGGAAGGTTCTTCTAACTCATAGAGTTCAAGATCCTTTTTTACCTCACCAATGCTTTGAAAATTCTCTTCTAGGAAATCAACAACGCGTGACTCTATTTTAGTCATTCCCCTATCTGGGTGTTCACCACACATAACATAGCCCTTAGAGTGCTCTGAATATCTAATAAAAATACATTTATTAACTCTAGGACCTAATTTCTGATACTTATCAGAAGTATTGTAAACATATCCAGCCGATCCCCAAGGGTGTAAGCCTTCTAAATTAGGCTTTTCACCATTCCATAACTCATATGGAGTGGTAGGAACCGACTTTGAAGGCACTTGGTTAAGGACATAAGCCGTAGTCATTAAGGCATCTCCCTAGTAACTTATTGGGAGATTAGCTTGCACCATCATCGACCTAACCATGTCTAAAAAAGTGTGGTTCCTTCTCTCTGCGACACCATTTTGTTCCGGAGTACCAAGAATTGACAATTGTCTACATATCCCTTTTTCCTTGCATAATTCTCTTGACTGATCAAACAAATATTTTCGATCCCTATTAGTTTGGAGAACCTTCAAGTACCTCTCTTTTTTATTCTCAACCTCTTATACAAAGTATTTGAAATAATTCAAAGCTTCAGAGGGGTGAGCTAACAGAAATACTGAGTCAAAACGCGAGAAATCATCTATAAATGTTATAAAATAGGATACGCCATGTCATGCCTTGAGATTCATTGGTCCACAAATGTCAAAATGGACTAACTCAAATGGATGAGTAGCTCTAGAAGCCTTACCAAAAGGCTTTCTACATGCCTTTCCAACTAAACAAGGCTCACATATAGGTAGCCTAACTTTGGTGAGAGAGCCCCTTCTATAGCCAATCTAGCCATTATTTCTTGTCCTATATGGCCTAGTCTTGCATGCCATTTAATGGAATCAGATACATTATCAAAAGAAGAAGAAGATGCAACACAAATAAGGGAATTATTATTCAATTTTGATTCTAAATCTAACATACAAAAATCATCCCTCAAACTACCATGACCATAAAATATTTTACTGAGATAAATTGACAAGCTAATGTCCTCAAAATGGAAAGAAAAACCTAACTTCAAAAGTGCTGAAACTGAAAGCAAATTACATCGGATAATGGGTGCATGAAGCACATCATTAAGGAGCAACCCAGTACGCAACTTGAGCTGAAGAATACCAACTCCTAAGACTTCTTCTTGAGCTCCATTTCCCATTATTACATAATTTCTACTAATTGGTATCCAATGATAATCTAAAAATCCAGTTTGATCTCTAGCTACATGTTTGGTTGCTCCCGTGCTACAATCCAACCAAGAAGAGAGTGACCAGTAAAAACATGTGAACAAACAAATATATTTAGAGAGCTAGTAGTTAGTTATACCTTCTTTGACTTAGTAATAGCTAGGCACCTTTACGCTCCGCCTCGAGCTCATGGTGTCGAGAAATGTCATCAAAAGTTTTTATTCCTTCATTATACGCGAGCACTAATTCACATGTCCCCACAAAGGGTCAGGTAAGGATCTGATGACTAACAGAATCTGTTGCTTATCAGTGAGAACATTGTTAGCTGCCTTCATCTCTCTAATCATGGCAGACATCACCCTAAGGTGCTCAGCCATAGCATGTTTTGGGTCCATCACATATCGAGTGAACTTTAATGTAAGGGCATGCAACCTAGTTTGTAATGGCCAAGGTTAGAAAACCCGACCCATTTTATTTTTGGTTGGAACACGGGATTGTTCCGGGTGTCTTGGATTATTTTGGGGTGGTTTGGACCTTTGGGGTGCCTCGGGTTGGTTATTGGCAGTAGCTCAGACTTTTCTGTGTGAGTTGGTTGCACCCGCAATCATGTAGGTCACGCTCGCAAAATGTTGAGGTCTCGCCTACGACCAAAAGTAGTGTTTAGGTGTTTGGCCCAGGATGGTGTACATTGGCCGCAAGGGGTCGTGGTCATGGGCTGCGACATATATGGTCGCACCCACATTGTGAAAGTCACGCCCGCGGTCCAATTCATCGTGCCCGCGGTGCGTCGAGTATATGTATTCTCAGTGCGCATGAAAAATCACTTTTTCTGCTCTTTTCTCGCTCTTCTTCCTCCATTCTGGCATTTTTTAGGGTTTCAAGCCTTTAAGCTTGATTTTGATCTCTTTCTACTCATTTCCTACCCCATATTCCTTATATAAAAACGAAGAGCATAACGAGGGCTTTCCATCCATCCAAGCGGATCGTGTTTTCATCGAAACTGGAATTTCGAGTTTCTTCCTCTCCTTGCTAGAGGTAGGGATTTCTTTGCTTCTCTTCAATGTTTTCTTATAGTTAGATGTGTATTGCATAAAAACTTCATTGTTAAGGGATTTTCTTAAAAAGCATATAGATGAAGTAAGGGTTCTCCAAATCAAGGGAGTTAAGTTTATGATATTAGGGGATTTAAGGAAGTTTTGGACAATTGGAACATGGTTTTCTGCTTTAAAGTAAAAAACCTTAATTTTTGTGTAACCTTGGTTTGGATCTTTTTCTTTTTTTTTTTTTAATGATGAATTATTTCAATTGGCCTTCAATTCTTGAAATTAATTTTACGATCGGTTCAGATGAGTATAAATGATGATAATTAATTGTTGTGAAAATAATTATGGTATATGAGGGTTATGTTAGAGGAATTGATAATGGAAATTGGATTAATGAATTGCAGAAAGTGTATGATACTGGGTTGTTTGGGGTGTCCTAAATAAGTGCACTTTTTGTCTTTTTGGACTAAAAAATTGAGGAAAAAAATATGAATGTTTGGGTTAACTTTTTGACTTTTTATAGAAAAATGTGTATTAAAAAACTGTATAAATTAGTGTATAGGAAAAAATTAGAATTGGGAGTTGTGCAGCCGTAATTTTTTACTATTGGTGAATAGTGATAACTTTTTAACTTTTTGAGTAACTTTTTGGCTTTTTGAATTTTTCATGGGTTCCCAAACTTGGCCTTAGAGCTGGTGATGAAGTGTAAAGAATATTGTGGGAAAAAATTGTGCTCATTTCTAAAGATGAACATTTACTTTGTTATTAAATGTCTTGTTGGTTCAATGTTAAAATTTAAATAATGAATGACATGATCAATTGATATTTTTGGAAAATTAGAAAACTCATGACTTGTGCCAAAGCCACTATTCATCGTAACCAAAGATGTTCGGCTCGGAAACTTAGGTATGAAGGGGGAAGGTCATTAATTGAGCACCCCCCACTCACCCAATCAAAAGATCGGCCTCTACTAAGCCATAATATGATTTTTTTTAACTTATATGTTCATATTCCAATTTATTTAATAATCCTAAAATTTACTATGTGAAGCAAAACAAGTATAGACAATGTCATTTGTTTTGGAACAAGTTGATTTCATATATTTTGGAAATGTTTTGAATAGTACAATCATGAAAATCAATTTTATTCCAAATTAAACAACACAACCATCACCCACTGATATGCATAGAGTTATATCAAATAAGCACATAGCCACATGGTAGGATACTGCTAAACTTGGTAAGAAAATCACACAGAGACAACATACTAAAGCACAAAAATCACACATAGATGGGATGCTAAAGTACAAAAACTTACATATTTACTAACATTCCGCAAATATTTACAAAACAAAGTTAATAAAAACATGCATGATCCTATATACAAAATCCTAATACAATTTACTCAAGAAATGCAACTAAAGATCCAGCTTCTAATATATGACATGTGAATCATCTCAAGGCATGAGGTAGCACACAAAATCACATAATAATCGATTAAACCCACAAATGCAAATTTAGCTGAATCTTAAGGCATGAAGCATGGATGCAAAGCATGGATATGATGACAATCATATATACTACATATGTTCAGATAAGTAAAGCAAGTAAAAGAACGGGATAGAAAGAAGCAAGAGTGGAGAATTATTACATCACTTTGAATATTACAAATCTGAATAAGGAGGCGAGGAATAAAAATATACAACACAAACCTCTCTTAAACTAAAAGAAATAAACAAAAATAGAAGCTTCAAGGGACATCGGAGACCATCAGAGACTGTTTTGTTCAACTCTAGAAAGCTGTCGGGTTCTGTTCAAAACACTAAAAAAAACAAATGGAAAATATGGGGTGGCTTAACTAACCACTTCCAGTTAGCTTACAACAAGTTTATAACAGGTTTATAACATGAAATGGAAGCAAGAAAAGCAGTATAAGAAAGATAATGCAAGAAACTAAAAGTGTGCAAAATTCACCTTCCAATGAAAGGATTTGATTTCTAAAACTTCCTTTTGATTACCCTCAAGTTTAGAAAGTGTGTTCTCAATCTCAGTTCAAAAATTTGAAATTCTTATTGGAATGGTATTTTGGGTTGTTTAGTAGTGTTAGAGGGGGGGAGTTGTTCCAACTCTGTATTTTTCTCTCTTTCAAGAACACTCACTCTTTTTTTATCAAAGCTCTTGAATATGGTTCTAACATAATTTTTGAGATGGTTTTTGGTGTATATAACTTGGTATATCAGTGTACATGGAGGTTTAGAAGCTTATAGCTCAAAGCTTCAACTTCTCTCTTTTTCTCTCTCTCTCTTCCCTTAATTCGTTCCTCTCTTCCATCCTCTTCTAATACATTCTGATATCCATATAGACAATAATGGAAGGTAAAGTCAAGGAGGTGGGAGACAAGGATAATGGGGTGACAAGGGTAGTTGAAATGGATGCAACCTTTTGGAAGAAGACAAGCTCCCTTTTGACAATGAAGGCCAATAGAGGATAATGAAGGGGGTGGGTGTGTATCTCGTGTACTGAATGTATCAACAACAACTGTAATGGAATGACCCACACGCATTCAATAAGAATTCTGCCGAAACTACCCTGCTTCTTAGCAAATTTAGCCAGATGGTTGATTTCTTGGTTGGCCTGCCAATTCTGTGGCTGGCCAATCAATTTCTTATCTGGCTAGCCAGCCCAAAAAAATTGGTCGTGCCCTAATTAGTTTGCACGAAATAGGATTTTTCAATAGAATTATCATCCTTTCCTCCTATTTCCACACTATTCTTTGCTCAATTTCCTTAGAAAAAAAGTCTTATTAGAAGTTTAAAAATGAGCCTTGGAACATGACGAAAATATTCAGAACAAAGCATGGAAAGAAAGTTTCAAAAGAGAGTTTTGAACGAGACTTAAACACTTGGTCAAAACAAGCTTAGGGTTGAGAATGAAGCACAAATTCCGTATTTCTTACTAAGGATTATACAAAAAACACATTCTTATTTTCATTATTGGGCAATCAAAAGAAAACACCCACGTTTTAGGGCCGGTCAAAATGGGGTGTCTACAAGCGTATGGCCTATTGAGATAAGTTAAGGTTCCGTGTTCCTTCTAGCTTGTGACCGATAAAGCGTGGCACTTGATAGAGGTTCCGCTTTCCTTCCGAAGTACCGCCCGAAAAAGCGTATGGTTTGTTGGTATGGCTTGGTTATGGAGCCAGTTGTTGATTTGTGAACTTTTATGGGATAATGATAAGGAGATTTGTACGTGTGAATGTGAAAAGTGGAATTAGAGAATTGAACTGTGTGAATGAGAAGAGACGGAAATGAATTGATTTGTTTTATATGGACTAGTTATGTAATATGTGTTGTAATAGGTGTATATATATAGGTCTATATTGAGGTTATGCGGATTGTGGTAGGATGTATGATCATTAGTAATACATGATTAATAGACCTAAGATCCTTCTGTAATGTTAAAAAGGGGTTTCTAAGAAAATTGTTTGAAATTAAACAAAAAGGATAAAAAGATAAAAGAATGAGTTTTCTTAGAGAAGTAGTGGATTCTTATGAGAAAGGTATTACTTATATATACTTTATTTTGGTCTAAAAGGCACATTATTTATTTATGTATCACCCTTTAGCATTCATGCTCGCATGTATCTATCGATCTTATTATTGAGAATCATTGTAGATCCCTACTAGACATATTTGTTCATGCCGCGTTATTTTTTTACCATTTTTAGGAACGAGGTCGGAAACACCGGTTTGGAGATTCAAGAAGTCTATTTTCTTTTATGTGTATTTGTTATATAAATTGTAAATGAAAGATATATTGTGATTTGGGATCGATGGGTGTTTTCCCCTGTAATTATTTATTTTGAATAGTTCAACATAAACCTTGGGCATATAATTATGGTTGTATTTATTCGAGAGAGAACACTTTCTACTTACTCAAGTATAATTATTATTCCAATTTATGTTATGTAATTGGACTTAAAATAAAGGTTTTGGTAATGTATTCGGGTAATAAAATTTGGGGCATGACATAGTTATTGTCGTGCCTTCATACTTCAAGAGCAATTGATCCCACATTTCTTTGGCAATTGGGAATTTCTCAAATTCCCCAATGAGGTTATCATGCATGCAACTCAACAAGGTAAAGCGCGCACTCATATCCCTCTTAAACCAATTTGCATAGGCATCTTGGTCACAACGATGCTATGCCATGCTCCATGACCCAAGTGTGACCATGATGTTGGTCAAATGGTCGAGCAACTCTTGCTCATTAAGAAGGTACTAAACCTTCCTGTCCCAGATATTATAGTTGTTTCCATCCAATTTATCTCCCTTATTAAATTCAGCGATAATATTCTTTGAGGCCATTTCACTAATTCATTGCGCAATAATTTAATCAGACACATACCTCAATATTTTATTCTAAATATAATTAGACCATAAAATTCTTTCTAATATTATAAGATCAAAAAATTTGCATATTTAGGTGCTAGTAATCATCTCCCACAATGTGAGTAAGAATAAATGTCTATTTAATTTAAAATAAAATATAGGGAACAATTCCCATTATCCACAATTATAAACTATACATGATATAAATGAGTCCATAAATTGTGCCATACAATTTGCACGTGGGTTCCACTTGAAACCCCACTGGTATTTTGGTGCAACATGCTAAGGCAACATTGAAATATATTGATTACAGTGAAACACATCCCCTTGCATGGCTATGAAAAAATACATTCAAAAAATAATTTACAACCCAAAAAAATCCTACTATATTGATTCTACAAATAAAAGGAAATTAACATGGGGATGCCACTTCACCAATACATTTATGGGGTATACCTTCAACCATACACAATAAAATAAAAACATGTGTACCAATGAATACCAATGTCACCTCCATCCAAAAAAAAAAACTAAATTAAATCGAGCAATTTATAGATAAAAGCAATTTAAATGGGTCAAAGGATGGAGTTCAACTACAATTCCATCTAAGGAAAAGAGTGTTGGACAATAAAACCTAGGACTCATAACAACCATGATTGGTAGCTTGAATTCATCTTGCCTCGAATGGCTTGAATTTTGGCTTGTTGGTTGACTAGCTAGTCATCTGGTCGGTTGCCCGACAAGAAGGCTGACAGCAACGGTCGATAAGTTGACAACCACGGTAGACAAGTGTTTCCCTGATCATCCGAGTGGTCGTCCGAGCAGTCGACCGGCAAGCACAAATTCAGGCCATTCAGGCAAGCTCAATTCGTGCTACCAAAAATTATTCTTTAATAAATTGGTACATAACCAACATATTAATTAATCACAAAATAAATTAACTCAACAATTTAATAGCACAAAATAAATTCTAACAATATTAAAAAGAGTTAATTAATTATACACAATAATTAATAAAATAGAAAAAAAAATCTAGAATATTTTCTAATTTCCACAAATTTTTTTAAATTTTTCTATCATTCTCAGAATTAATATATATGTATATATATAAACATGTGAGGATATTCAAAGAAAATTCATAATAAATTAATTCTGAAAATAGTGGACAAGTGTAGACACCCCATTTTTGACCGACCTTAAGACTCAGACGTCACCGATTGAGCGCTTGGTGATGTTGCATATTGTGCTCGTTCTGAGGTTGCGGAGTCTCAGCTGCGAGCCTTGCCTCCGGACTTCTGGACTCTTTTGTGCCTTGCCTCGGTTTGCAAACCAGGCCTGGTTTTCTTTGTTTTCTCTTCCCGAAGACCATCTCTCAGTGGCCGCAAGCTTCGTTTCGTGGTCGTAGGCTATTTTTCCCGTTTGAAGCCCAGTTCCCGATTTTCGGAGCCGTCGGCCGTGTGCCTCGGTTTGAGACCGCCTAACCACCTCCATTTGCTCCGATTTTTGGCATGCACCTTATTTCCTCCCTTTTGAGGGACACTATGGCCCGAGAGACCAACTTCATGGTCGAACGCCACCTCCGGTGCTTAATAGTCAGTTTTTGGGCCCCCGGACCGCGCGTTTTGGCCCCCGAACCTTCATTTTGCATCGGTTTGGGTTCATTTTTGGCAGAGACCTTATTTTCATTGTTAGAAAGGTTGTAGGAGAGTGGGAGGCCAGCAATTATTCTAAAGACCAGCTTTGTTCCTTCATCGCTCTTCATCGCCTGTTTTCTTCACTAGAAAGCTGACTTTTTCCATTCCCGGGCCACTTTTTCTGACTTTCCATCACACCATTGTGTTGTACACACCTGGGAGGCCACCAATATGGGTAGGCCGACCATCAACTCTTCCTGACCCTTTTGAACCCCTCTAAAAAGTTGGTTTTTCTCTCTCCTGGGTCACATTTCTTGGTTTTTCTCCACAGTTGTGTTGTACACACATGGGAGGCCACCTTTTTGGGGTGGCCGGCCACTAACTCTTCTTGACCCTTTGACCACGGCCGTGGCCGAGTGGTGGCCAGCCACCAACCTCCTAAACACAGCCACCAAATTCCTCTCTCTGGTTCCATACTGGTTGTGCATTTGTTTTGACCAGACCCTGGGGATCTGCCCTTTTGGGGGGGAAATTTGAATTTGTTTTTCCCCCTTTTCTCCATCCCTCTCCCTCTATATAACCAGCCTCTCCCCTTCATTTCTAAGGGTTACAAAAAATTGTTTAGAGCCATTGCATACAAACCTCCATCTCTCTCTCCTTCAACCCTCCAAACCCTAAGATTCTTGCACTATTTGCACTACAACCCATAGCACCACACCTCCACACTCCATTTCAGAAACTTGGAGGCCATTTGCAGAGGTTGGAAGTTCAGAAATTTGGTCCAAAAGCTGCTGGTTTACTGCTCTTCAAGGGTAAGCATCTATTTTCCTCAAACTTGCCTTTTTTTGCTTCATTTATAAGCCATACTTGCAAGAATTTTTGGGCTCTGACCCAAACTAGAAATAGTCTTATTTTGAGCTCATCTTCATGTTTGATCAAGGGTCTTTCTTTGTTTGAAGCCACCTGCTACCCCTTTCCCTTTATCTCTCTTTTAGGGCTATTTCTTGCATGATATGTTAGCCTTGTTTGTAAGCATTTATGGGCTTCAAGACAAACTGTAAAGTGCTTTATTTTGAGCCCCTCTTCAACTTTGTTGAAGGGCTCTTTACTTTTTGAGGCCAGCTACTGCCTCTTGCTCTCTATCTCTCTTTTAGGGCCATTTTTGTATCATATTGTAGCCTTACTTTTGAGCATATTTGAGACTTTCCATAAAATGTAAAGTGTCTTTTTTTGAGCCCCTATTCAACTTTGTTGAAGGGCTCTTCTCTGTTTGAGGTCATTTACTGCCCTATTTGTTCATTCTCTCTTTTAGGGAAGTTTTTGCATGATATATTATCCCTATGTGTGAGCCATTTTGGACCTCGATCTAAACTGAAAAAAGTCTTTTTTTGACATCATCTTCATGTTTTATTAAGGTCCATTCTCTGTTTGGGGTCATCTTCCCCTATGCATGCTTCATTCTTTCATGGTTAGGGCTATGCATTAGAGCACTTGCATTGGCCATGGTTTGGCCTCTTAGCCACTGAAATCTAGTGGATTTTCAGTAGCTTTGATGCATTTTTGAGCCTCAAAATCAGAGGGGGGTGACCCCCTCTCACCTTGTTTTGTTTGATGGTCATTTTGGCCTTCCAAAGAGGCCCTATCTTGCATACTTTGTTGATTGATTTCAGGGCCAATTTGATGAGTTTTAGGGCTACCATATTTGATTTCCAGAGTTAATTTTTCCATGCTAAGTGTCCTTGATGTATGTGCTTAATAACCCCTTGTATGCCCTTCCAAAGGAGCCCCTTATTTGTGCATGTGTTGGCTGCATTTCCATGCTTATTTGGGCATATTTTGGCATGTTTTATTCATTGATTTTTTTCTAGTTTGATGAGTTCTCACCTGCATCATGTACATGCCATGTAATCCATGTTTGCTAGTCAAACTTGCATGCTATGTTAGGCCATCTTGCTAGCATCTTTTGGTCATGCTTTGAACTAGAAATGTTCATGTTTTGGGACTGCCTTGATTCTGTCTTTATGCTTCATGATCAAATAATGCATGCTTTGTATAGCTATAGGTCAATGCATATGCCTAGTTTTGTGTTTTGGGGCTCATCTCATGCATCGGGTGCCATATCTTCATGTTTCAAGACCATTTTCCATCATATTTCAGTGCTGGAACTTGCATGTTTGTATGCCATATTTCATGCCTTGCCATGCCTTGTTAGAGTGGCATTCGTGCCTTAGGATTGGTCCTCGATTTGCGTGCATGCGTGCACGCATCTCGAGTGTCTCATTTTCGTCTTATGGCCGCTGATATGAGTGTGGCTGAGGTCCACTCATATTGGCGTAAGTCCATTGTGCATTGTGTATACCATTTCATTGCATAGCATTGCGTATGCTAGGTTGCATGTTAGACCATTGTGTATGCCACGTTACATCGAGCATCGTGTATGCCATTTCATAGCATTGTGCATGCTAGGTTATATATTAGTTGCATTCATGCATGTCATGCATATTGCATTGTGTTTGGGATAGGAGTTAGCCCAAGCACGGGAAACGAGGGACGTTTCGTACTCCGAGTAACGGAACGTGTCTCAATTCCCAGTCACCGACACTCCGGATTATCCATAATGGAGTTTAGGTATTGTTGTGTTTATGTGTGGATTCATTTCATATTAAGTCGTGCAAATCGACTCCTCGGCCATCATGCATCGAGATGCGTGATTGGTGGCACGAGGATCGAGGACTACACTCCCTGAAGAGTAGTCAAGCATACATATGTGAAAATACATTGCCATGCCCCTTTCCTACTCCCTGTTGCAGCAAATCAGAAACCGACAGTTTTTTGGAGCTCCGTGCAACATTCCGGGTTTAATTGTAAACAGAGGCTAATTGGGGCATCGCAATGGATTTCCGCGCAAGGCAACCCGAACATGCATCATTCACCATCCGGAGCAAAGTCAAGGCAGTCCCTAGCTTGCATGCTAATTTACTGTTTTCCTAGATTAATTTGTTAATTAATTAGGATTTTGTATTTATTCGGGCTGTAATTATTCATTTTGGACTGTATTATTTATTCGGACCCTCCGAGCGAGGGCACAATTGTAATAAGTGTGCGTGCGTTTGATGTATGTCTTCCAACCCCACGTCTTTCTCCCTTTTATTTACCAGCTTATGATGGTTAGATTAGGGCATATTTCAATTAGCATACAGTGTGATAGTATGTTTGTATTCATTCATCTGTTTTGCATGTACCGGGCTCGACGCATCATAACTCACTGCATTGTATTTCAATTCCAAGTTGAATACTTGTTAGCTGTAGCATTCCATATGCCATGTTTAGAATAGCCGAGCCTGCTATTGTAGTTGCATTATTGCATGTGTTGCATTAGGCATTTCTGTATAGTTAGGATCATGCATGGATTTCTAACATAGCTTCTGTTTTGGTTTGGAGTACTCGGTAAGTTTTTATGCTTTAGCATCCTTGCATGTGTGTGAGTGACTGCCATGATAGCATGCTTACCATGAGGCTATATGCTTATGTGATATAACTGCCTGAGTGCCTGTGGGTGAAGGTTGGGTTATTTGGATTGGAACAAATCATCGATTATAAGTTTTAAGCCCACTAGATAGTGGCAAAATCATGTTTGCTAAGCCCACCCGAGGGTAGCAAATTCACGTCATAGCCTACTTGCGAGTAGCACCATCAAACCATTTTTCAAAACAAACATGAAATGTTTCGTTCCAATTCAGGCGACCCAGTCTATACTTGTATGCTGTGCGCATAACATAGTAAATCTAGGCTAATAACCGGAATAAGAGCACACAATGTTTTCAAAACCGGAATAAGTGACCTTCCCCAATCGTACCCAAGTTCTCGAGCCGAGACAACTTTGGTGATGACGGACACGTGGCCTTAGGCAATGAGTCAGGGTTTCCTAAATTTTTCCAAAAATAAAATATTTAGGTGGCGACTCTGTATCTGGCAAAGCAGTCCATGTTTGGCACTTCTTTCAAAAAAAAAATCTGTTTTCTCAAAACGATTTGCCGGATTTGGACTCTTTGGTTCAGATTGAGAACCGTGACAATTTGAGTCCGAACTGTAGTGAGCCCAAAATGAACAGAACGGGATTTTCCCTCCCGGGGCGTTCGGGGACGTCTACAACAAGTATATTACACAAAAAAATAGAGCAAGCTGTCAGGAACTCCCACGTGCCACACATGTCTCACACGTGCCTCGGGAACCTTGCTACGCACCTTCACATGCTTTGGTGCTGCTCTATGCATGTGGTACGCGTGCCACGTACGTAGCACATGCATCATGCGCGCGTGTTGCATGTTGCTTGCGTCAACCACACGCAATGCGCTAACATCATCTCGCGCAGGCTGAGGCGTGCCGAGCCGTGCCGAGCCATGCTGAGTCAACTTCCTCAGATTCTCCTATTTTCTCATAATTTCTCAAAAATAACAATTTTGACCCAAAAATAACAATTTTGACCCAAAAATCTTTGAAAAATCATATCTTTTTCAATTTAATTCCGATTAAAGCCCATATTATATGGATGGAAAGCTTACAAAGAGCATAATTTAAATACATAAATTTCATTTACAAAAAACGAAATATTATTTTTCTATTTTTTGAGTACAAAAACTGCTGTATGCAGAAAAAACATATTTAACTCAAAAAAGTTTGAAAAATCATATATTTTTCACTTTAACTCTAATTCAGTACTATTTTATATCAATAAAAAGTTTATGGAGAGTACAATCTAAATATGTCAATTTTATTTACAAAAAATGAAATCTTATTTTCTATTTTTTGAGTACAAAAATCTACTGTATGTGATTTACCCTAAAAAAAATCTCTTTAAATATGTCATAATATAAAACAATATTAATGATGCGTCAATCATAAGCAATAAACATATCAATGCCATACTAATCAAGAGGCGAAAACAACTAATAGATTGTAATACCACTGCAAGAAAATATGGGTTACCTTAGACAGAAAAAAACACCCACGTAATAAGATCCGAAGGCTTGAATTATAAGCCCTTCTTCTTTCAATATCCACGTCAGTAGAGAGACTACTAGAGTCTCCCTTATGAAACACACACTCCAAATTCCAAGGTACAATAATGGTGACCTTAGAGAGATGAACAGAGATAGCTGATATATAGAGATATGTAGATAGAGATCCACTTTCATTAAAACTCTCTTATAGATAATAAAATAATTATCTTATCATACAATTCAAATAATTAAAGATAATACAATAATTATCTTATTATAATTATATGATAATAATCATGTAACCCATGTGGACGCTTCATGGGTTATGAATCGGGTCGGATCCTATCCAATTCCCAATAACTTGTGCATGGGCGAATGGTGTCTCATGATTGAATTCACTTAGTTAAACACATCAAAGTTAGTCAATATGTCATTTGAATAAATGTCTTACTTATCAGTTTCAATTACATGTGTGCGCACCTCTAATACTACAAAAATGGAGCCTTTTTTTCTTTTTCTTTTTCTTTTCCTCTTTTTTCTGTGGTGATATGTTGTGACAAGAAATGCAATTCAATTTGACAAACATGGTTGAATTTATCAATTTCTTGTTTGTTTTTTTTTTCATAGGACATGTTTCTCGCTGGAACTAATACTACATACACAGCTCTAGAGTAGACAATAGCAAAGCTCTTAAGGCATCCAAAAATCATGAAGAAGTTGCAAAATGAGGTGAGGGAAATAGCACAAGGCAAGCTTGACATAACTGAAGATGATTTAGAGAAAATGCATTACTTGAAAGGAGTAATCAACGAAAAATCTACGATTGCATACTCCAATTCCATTATTGGTTCCCCGTGAATCAACCCAAAACATTAAAGTAATGGGCTATGACATTGCAATTGGCATACAAGTACTAATCAATGCATTCGCAATTTGCAAAGATCCATTCACTTGGGAAGACTCAGAGGAGTTCCAATTATAGAAAGGTTTTTGAATACTTCCATAGATTACAAAGGGCATGATTTTGAGTTGATTCCTTTCAGTGCCGGTAGAAAAAGTTGTCTAGGTAAACTATTTGTCATACACATCAATGAATTTGTGTTGGAAAATTTATAAAGGCAGTGGTGAATTGAAATAGACTCCATTTGAATGAAATGGTGCAACCCTCTAGTTGAATGAAAGGGTGCAATCCTTTCATGATGTCTCTTTATTTTAAAGGAAGGGTCATGTCCATTCTTCATGCCTTTTCTATTAAAACTAAACAGGTACCAACAAGCCTAAATGAGGCAGCCCTCATTCCAATTTTTTAACTCCAAATTCCTCAAGTTCAAGCATTCTTCTTGTATTCTTCATCTGTGTGATTCTAAATTTTGTGAGTGCGAAACATAATTTTGGTTCGTTGTACAATCAAAGAGTATGCTCTCTTCGTTTATGGTAATTGTTGTATCCTGGAGATAGAACGTCCATTGTTCTCAAGCACCATTGGAGATGATGAAATTCTATCTTAAAGACACAGTGTTCAAACACTAGCCTCAATCACAAGCTTGTTCATAAACCATCTACAGAAGTACTATAAGGTATAATTTTGTTATTTCCTTTATTTATTTTCTTTGCTTTAATTAATTATTGCCAAAATTATCTCCAACAATTTTAAGACAGAATTTCTATACTGTTTTCTGTATTACAGTATTGATTTTTTCAGTTAAAAATTTATTTTTAGAAAAATTGTTTTCTTATATACAACGTATTGGAACTCTAGATTTGTACTGTTTGGTTTATTAATTACACATTTGTTTACAAATATTTACCCAAATCTGTATCTGAGTATTACTCTTTTTCGGTTAAATTTTGATTTTAAGTTTAGAGAATCCTGTAATATTTATTTATGGGTTTACTATTTTTTTTTCTTTGGTTTCGTTTGCATTAAAACTCTAGTTTGGTTTTATGTATTGTATCTATATATATACATTTAGATTTTCTTTACTGTATTTGTATTGTTGTGGGACTGTTTTCTTTCAGTGTAATTGTTATACATGTGGCCTTTCAATACTGTTAAGACAATTTTGTTTTAACCGTAACAGTGTTTCAGTGAAACTCTGTTCTTCTTTATTCTAGTTCTAGTGTTAATAACAAAATACTGTTTTTTCCGAACACAATTGTTATTGATAAGATTTTCAACCTAAATAAAAAAATTACTTAATTTCTTTGGTTACTGTTTGGTGGATTTTTTTATTTTTTATTTTTTAAATTTGTTTACTTGAATTCTCTTTGCAATATAACTCTGGTTTGTTGTCATAATAATTTCTGGTATACTATATTATTTGGACACTTATTTTTACTTTTTTTTTTATTCTGATATTGTGAAGTTTACTGTATATATATATTTTTATAGTTATATATAGTGGAATCTTCTGTTTAGCATAAATTAATTTTGTTAATCATAAATGGCTACAGAAAGCAATGTTACACCGGGAAATACTGCCCCTACACCCATTGTGTCTACACCAGTTGCTTCCATTCCGATAGTTGTTGGACATGGTAATGTTCCCGTCAATCATGAGGAAAAACCTAAAAAGTTCGATGGTATAGATTTTAAGCATTGGCAACAAAAAATGTTATTTTATCTAACCACCTTGAATTTGGTAAGGTTTTTGTAAGATGATGCTCCATCTCTTAGTGAGAATGAAAGTGATGCACAAGTTGTTGCAGCGGTGGACGCATAGAAACATGCAGATTTTCTCTACAAGAACTATATCCTCAATGGTTTGGATAACACATTATACAATGTGTATAGTCCAATCAAGACCGCAAAGCTTTGTGGGATTCACTTGATCACAATTATAAAACGGAAGATGCCGAAACAAAGAAATTTGTTGTCGGTCGCTTCCTTGATTTTAAGATAGTGGATTCCAAAATTGTGATAAATCAAGTCCAAGAACTTCAAGTTATCCTGCATGAAATTCATGCAGAAGGGATGTCTCTAAGCGAATCTTTTCAAGTGGCGGCTATTATTGAAAAATTACCGCCGACTTGAAGGGATTTCAAAAACTATTTAAAACATAAACGCAAAGAGATGTCACTAGAGGATTTGATTGTTCGCTTACGAATTGAAGAGGATAATCATGGTTCTGAAAAGAAAAATGGACATCGTCACATGGAATCCAAGGCAAACATTGTGGAACATAAGCCAAAGTTCAACAATAAGAAAAGGAAGCATCTTGGAGAGAGCTCCAAGCAAGGAGTTAAAAATAGAGACAGTCATAATTTTAATGGCAAGTGCTTTGTGTGTGACAAAATGGGACATCGTGCCAAGGATTGTCGCAAGAGGAGGACTCAAGGCAACAACAAGAAAAAATCCATTCAAGCCAACTTAACTGAAGAAGAGAGTCTTTGTGCAATGGTTTCGCACCTAAATATATCTAGCGTTAGGGGTGTGTGCGGTGCGGTTCAAGCAGTTTGAGAGTAAAATTACAAACCAAATAGCGGATTAGCGGATTGATAAATTGTTGTTTGGGCAGTTTTTGGCGGAATGGCAGATTGAAAAATATTCTAACTAATTATTGATGGATTAAAAAATATTCTAACTAATTATCATATATTTACATAATATATAACACTAATTTGTATAATATTTTTTATGTATATAACCCAAAGTAATTTTACATAATATATTTCATATATATAACTACTAATTTGTAATAAATTTCATATCTTAAATCTCTCTCACACTCATTTTTATATTGATATTTCATTGGAGGTTAAAAAATATATATGTATTAACTATAGCGGAGCAGAGCGGAGCAGTTTGGAAGGTGGATTATAAATTTTAAAGTTTAAACCACGGTTAGTGGTTAGAGCGGTACAAATTGATGCGGATCAGTGCGGTTTTGGCAAATTATGTGGTATTTTGCACAACCCTATCTGGCGTCATGTCTTAAGTCAATTTGGTGGACAACCCCAAAGCATTGTCGGTGGACACAGGCTCTACTCACCACATTTGTTCTGAGAAAAAGATGTTCTCATCATATCATGCAACAAAAGATGGAGAACAACTCTATATGGGGAATTCTTCGACTTCCAAAGTTGAGGGACAAGGGAACGTGGTGCTAAAGATGACGTCAGGCAAAGAACTCACTCTCAAAGATGTGCTGTGTGTACCAAATATTCGAAAGAACCTAGTTTCTCGATCATTGCTAAGCAAGAGTGGATTTAAATTCCTGTTTGAGTCTAATAAGTTTGTACTCACCAAAAATGAAATATATGTAGGAAAGGGGTACATAAGCAATGGGCTCTTTAAACTTGATGTAATGACTATTGTTCCAAAGTTTAATAAAATTAACACATCTTCTGCTTACTTGCTTAAGTCTTCTTGCTTACTTGCTTGAGTCTTCAAATTGATTCAAATCACAAATGTGAAGTTTGTGTTGAAACAAAACTAACTAAAGCACCATTTCAATCAATTGAAAAGAAAACTGAGCCACTAGACTTAATCCATAGTGATATTTGTGATTTGAAATTTGTTCAAACTCGGGGTGGCAAAAAGTATTTCATTACTTATATTGAGGATAGCACTAGATATTGCTATGTGTACTTGCTACAAAGCAAGGATGAAGCCTTGGAAAAATTCATTCAATATAAGAATGAGGTTGAATTACAACTAGGTAGAAAAATTAAAGCGTTAAGGAGTGATAGAGGTGGTGAATATGATGCACCTTTTGGTGACTTATGTTCACAACTCATAATAGTGCATCAAACTACTGCGCCTTATACACCTCAACAAAATGGAGTTTGCTGAGAGAAAAAACTGAACTTTAAACGAAATGATGAATGCCATGTTAATAAATTAGGGACTACCTTAGAACTTATGGGGTGAAGCTATTCTTTCTGCCAATTATATTTTGAATAAAATACCTCACAAGAAAACCCTTCAAACACCTTATGAATTATAGAAAAGCCGAAAGCCTTCCTATAAATATTTAAAAGTGTGGGGATGTTTGGCTAAGGTAGCATTACCAAACCCTAAAAGGTCAAGATTGATCCTAAAACAATTGATTATGTATTTATTGGATATGAAAACAACAGTAGTGCTTATCGATTTTTAGTAAATAAAAGTGACAACTAAGAGGTCCATGTTAATACAATCATTGACTCAAAGAATGCTTTATTTTTTGAAAATGTTTTTCCTTGCAAATCCACTCAAGAGATTAGTATTCCTAAACGGATTAATGATATTGCATTTGACAATAGTCAAGAATTGGTTGAAGAAAACCAAGGAGGAGAGTTCAAAGAACAACCTAGACGAAGTAAAAGGGCAAGAGTTGAGAAAAATTTTGGTCCTGACTTCTTAACATTTTTACTCGAGAAAGAGCCTCGAACTTTCAAAGAAGCAATGTCAACTCCGGAAGCTCTTTTATGGAAAGAAGCTATTAACAGTGAAATTGAATCCATTCTACAAAATCATGCTTGGGAATTAGTGGATCTTTCTCTAGGTTGTAAACCTCTTAAATATAAATGGATATTCAAAAGGAAAATGAAACCAGATGGTTCAATTGATAAGTACAAAGGAAGAATTGTAGTCAAGGGTTATAGGCAAACTGAAGGAGTGGATTACTTCGATACCTATTCACCAGTAACAAGGATCATATCTATTAGAATGTTAATTGCAATTGCTGCTTTAAACAATCTAGAGATATATCAAATGGATGTAAAGACTGCATTCTTGAATGGTGATCTGAATGAAAAAAATCTACAGGGAACAACAAGAAGGTTTTGTCATTCCAAGCAAAGAGAAAAAAGTGTGCAAATTAGTAAAATCATTATATGGCTTGAAATAAGCACCAAAACAATGGCATGAAAAATTTGACAATGTCACAATGATAAATGGATTTAAAATCAATGTGTGACAAATGTGTTTATATTAGAAACACTGAGAAAGGTTATATCATTGTTTGCCTATATGCAGATAATGTGCCAATTATTGGTAGCAATAGTGGAATGATCAATTCAACTAAGAAAATGTTGAAAACTAAGTTTGACATGAAAGATATGGGAGTAGCATATATGATTTTAGGAATAAAAATTACTAAAACATCTGAAGGATATGTTTTGTCTCAAACTCATTATGTTGACAAAATTCTTGAGAAATTCAATAAGCATGACGACCGTAATGTAAAGACACCTGTGGATGCTAACCTTCATTTAATGAAAAATAAAGGTGAAAGCATATCACAATTGGAATTCCCGTATAATTGGAAATCTAATGTATCTCATGAGTTGCACACATCCTAAGGCGCATGCAATAAGTAAATTGAGTAGATACACTAGTAACCTAGGAAAAGACCATTTGACAGCAATTGTTAGGGTTCTTAGATACCTTAAATACTCCCGTGACTGTGGGCTGTACTATACTAGATATCCAGCAGTCCTAGAAGGGTATTGCGACACTAATTGGATATCTAACACTAAGGATTCTAAATCTACTAGTGGATATGTCTTTATCTTGGGAGGTGGAGCGATCTCTTAGAAATCTTCTAAACAGACTTGCATAGCTGGATCTACAATGGAATATGAATTTATTGCTTTAGACAAAGCAAAAGAAGAAGCAAAATGGCTTCGTAATTTCTTAGAAGATATTCCAATATGACCGAAACCTGTGCCAGCGATTTTCATTCATTGCGATAGTCAAACCACAATGGCTAGAGCACAGAATCATATGTCTAATGGTAAGTTTCGTCACATTCGCCATAGACATAACACCGTTAGGCAACTGCTCTCTAATGGAATAATTTCCCTTGAGTTTATAAGGTCAAAAGAAAACATAGTAGATCGTAGATTCGTTGACAAAGGCTTTGACTAGAGAGCAAGTGTTGCAATCATCGAGGGGAATGGGATTAAAGCCTATCACTTAAGAGTTATTGTAATGGAAACCCAACCTAATTGACTGGAGATCTCAAAATCTAGGTTCAAAGGGACAACCAAGTTAAGAATAACTCATTAGAATCACTAAGGAGTAAAACTCTTACCCATTTCTTTGATGAGATCATAATTGCTTGCAGCAATAAATAGATTAAGCTTTGTTTTTAATGAGACTCATAGCTTGGAAATTCAAGTGGGGTATAGCATGATACTTTTCATAGGAATCACCTATATGAGTGTGAACTGGACCGGTCTATGAGAATTGAAAAGGCTAAATTCTCTAGAGTAAGCATGAATCCAGGAATTGTCCAGAACCAAAATGGACACAACTGATAGAATCAAGTTGTGTATGGAAATAAAATTGTGTGATAGGCTATTGTCTCGGTTTACACCAACGGCAGAACAATTCAAGACATCATGTTCACTGATCAGCTAATAAATCTGATAGTCTTTTACAAGGGAAGCTTCAAGGCCAAAAGCTACCTATCCTATGCAGGATATTTCCAGATTTGTACTCACATAGTCTGCATGTTGTTGCATTTCTCGTTTCTGTCAATTTCATTCATGTGGAGGATTGTTGGAAAATTTATAAAGGCAGTGGTGAATTGAAATAGACTCTATTTGAATAAAAGAGTACAACCATTGAATGAAAGGATGCAATCCTTGAATGGTGTTTCTTTATTTTAAAAGAATGGTCATGTCCCTTCATGCATTTTCTGTTCAATCTAAACAAGTACCAACAAGCCTATATAAAGGCAACCCCCATTCCAATATTTTAATTCCAAATTCCTCAAGTTCAAGCATTCTCCTTGTATTCTTCATCTATGTGAGTCTGAATTTTGTGAGTGCAAAACATAATTTTGGTTCGCTATACAGTCAAAGAGTGTACTCCCTTCGTTTGTGGTGATTGTTGTATCTTGGAAACAGGACGTTTTGTTCTCAAGCACCATTGGAGATGACAAAATTCTGTCTTAAAAACACAATGTTTAAACATTGGTCTCAATCACAAACCTATTCATAAACATCTGCAGAAGTATTGTAAGGTTTAATTTTGTTGTTTCCTTTATTTATTTTATTTGCTTTAATTAATTATTGCCGAAATTATTTCCAACAGCTTGCTTTAGCAAATGTTGTACACAAGTTTGAGTTTTCATTGCTCGATCAATCAAAGGACGAAGATTTGGATATGACAGAAGCTACTGGTTTTACCCTCTGCTTGTAATTGCTACAGCATATTCTTCCACATGAGAGGTTGACTTTGCAAGTGATCAAGAAAATATCACACGTGTGATTATTGGTGGAGTGGTTAATATTCTGTTATAAAACAACAAGTGCCTAGACATACAAATCTGGCATACTTACCCTATCTTACTGTCTTCTATCCCAAACATTCTTTTATCCATGATGAGTCTCTTTCATCAAGTAAAGAAGTGATTATTGGTTTGAAATAGAGAGACAAAGGACATATGATGTAGAATCTATTTTCGAATTCTAAATCAAATGTTGTGTCTCTAACAGTTTAAGATAGGTTTTAAAAAAATGTTCATTTTTTCCTACTACAATTGGATGGTTAAAGACTTATCAAATTAGTTATGATTAGGTTTACTTAATTACCTCTGTAACACATGATGGGACCCCTACAAGGAGAGGATCCGATGTGGTTAAAAGTTTTTTTTTAATTTTTTTTTTTTTTTTTTTTAAAAAAAACAGAGATTATTTGTTTCCATTGTCAAAAAATATTAATAAAAAGAAAAAGAAAAGGGATCTATCCTAAAACCATTTGGTCTCTATCATGACTTCTCTGTATGCAAAGGGAAATTTCAAATATTTTATCTCCCAAACTCCTGAAAACCATAGTTTTTGGTATTTCTCATAAATTCGAATGATTTACTGTCATTTTGTAAATATTGGAAATATATATATATATATCGTTAGTGTTTGGTGAAATACCAATTGCTTTTTCTAATGCAACAATGTAGAAATTCCTACATCAACTATTGCACTTAATATCTTCCCATTACATAATTTATCATTTTTCTGGAACTTATCAAACTAAGATAATTCTCCCTTTTTCTATAACGATCTTTGTACCCAATACATGGATACGGCTGATTTTTTCTGGAACTTATCAAACTAAGATAATTCTCCCTTTTTCTATAACGATCTTTGTACCCAATACATGGATACGGCTAATTTTTATTTTTTTAATTTTTTAGTTCTATTATTATCATTATTATTAATCACCTTTCCCAGTTAGTAGGGAAGAATTAGAGACTGGATTTTTCCATACAATTCCACTTTGTCTTGCTAACCCACATCTCTTTCTCCTCTTCAAATTCAGAAACGCTGAGAACCATACCTTTGCCGACCCCCTCACATTGGCTACTATTCTTCTCCTCACCTTTGGTTAAATGGGTGGATGTTAACTTGAGATCCCCACCATGGCCCAGCATCATTGAGAATCAGTGGACTTTGGTCTTTATGGGTGCGCTAACTTCTCTTTGGTATTGGCAGAGTCAACAATTGCATATGATCCTACCTTTCAATCTCCCTTTCGGCCCATTGGTATCATTAAGCAGAGACCGACTGGTGGGGGAGGTGATTAAAGCTCAAGTGCTTAGTCAAGCCAGGCGACATGAACTTGTGATGGTCAAATGGGGTTGTCGTCCTTCGAATTGGGTCAAGTTGAACACTGATGGATCCGTTGTTCCTGATGGATTTGCTGGTGCTAGAGGAATTGATCATGGCGACTGGATTATGGGTTTTCAACATTACATTGGTAACTTTGGGCTTTGTGGATTGACCTCCAACTCTTGAGAGGAAAGATTTCGGGGCTGTTGTCGTTGAAACAAGTTCTTTAGAGGTCATTCAAGTCGTTAGTGGAACGAACAGAGTGGGCCTTTAATTTTAACCTGTGCCAAGAAATCAGGAGATCTCTCGCGGGATTGCAATGTCACTTGTTTGGCCAAGGAAGCTAGATACCTTGCCACTCGACAAGTTCTTCGAACTCCTGCGTTCATTCCTCTGCTAGATATAGATCGACAAGGACTTTTATCCTATTGCCCAGTTTTTTTGTAATCCTTTTCTCTGGGCCTTGTCCCCATTTTATAACAAAAACATAATAATAATATTTCATCAACTAATTTGACAATAATTCCAGCCAATTTAAATATTTGAATCAATGGTCCCGTTTGGTATAACTGTTAAAACAAATTATAAATTATAACTTAACAGATTATAGATTATGACTTTAATCAAAAATTATTAATCTGTTTGGTATAGCTGTTAGATTATAGATTTAAGTTGCTAAGTACTGTTTATTAAATAAGTTGTGAACTAACTTTTTCAATTAACTTTTATTTTTTATTATTTACTACTTGTCTATATTTTTCAAAAAATAAAAAAAATAATAAAAAAAAAAATAATAATAATAATAATCTATAATCTATTTGAGTCTTTTTCTATTTTTAAAAAAAAAATAAAAAATAAAAAAATCTAAAAATATAACTGTAAATTAACATGTCCACAGCATAATTTGATAATCAGAAGCAAGTGGTGAGCAACTTTTCAAAATCAACTTTTTTGAGTTAAAATAAATTGTTAGAATCAAAAACTATTTGAAATAAATTTAACGAAACTATCCAAAATAATTTTTCAAAAGCTAGAAGTTATAAGTTGATTCAAAAAAGCCCAATAAAATGTAAGGCCTTTCGTCATGCAGTCCTTAGGTTATAGGCATATTGGCCTAATAGTTGAAGCATTAGTTAACAAAATATTAAGATAATATTTGATTCACTAAAATGAAATAAAATAAAATGATTATTCTATCAAAATATTCATTTATATTTTTTTATTGACTAAAAAAATAATAATAAAGTACATTATAATTGAAATTATCACTCACCATAGTACGAAAATGGTCATCCGATAGGAAGTGAGGAATAATCCTACCACTCCATTCCACCATTCTATTAAACCAAATAGAACATAATGGTTGTCCTACAATCCTCAATTATCATTTTTTTTTAAGAATATACCATGTTTGAAAATATCATCTAAATCCTAACCCCTAAACCCTAAATTATCATTTTGAAAATATACCATGTTTGAAATGATAGCATTCTAGCATTTTGATGTCATCTTTAAGATGTGTGTTCCATTCTTATTGTTACATTGGTAGAATAATTGGAAAATGAAAATATGACTTGTAATGCTCACAAATATGATATTTACAGAATCACAAACCATAATGACATATATTTCCAACCATGAGGATCCAAAACACTAGAAACCATAATAACCAACAACAAAAAAAAAAATGAAGTTAAGGATAAAAGAATGAAATTATACATACCAAAAAAAAAAATTAATTACTCACGAAATGTTACATTTTGCAGCCAGTTTCGGCATTGAAGCGAGCTTCATGAAGACGACGACATAGATTCATCGTTACTCTCAGGAAGAGTGATGCCTTCAGAGAAGATGAAACTGTTGGTCGCACCGAAGAGATTGGCTGTCTGCAGAATTGCTGTTTGAGATGTTGCAGCCAGAGGTAGGACAGCCTCTGGAAGGCATGGCATACATTCAGGAAGAAACTCTTTCTTGTTGAATGTAGGAGCATACAGTGTTAGTACTGCCCGACAAAATATGAATCTGCAAGATTCAATTCGAAGGAGCTTAACCACAACATTATTACGAGAAAACATACATATGTATATATATAACAATTTTACATAGATTTAATGCAAGGAAAGATGAATACCCACCAAATTTGCTCTACTCTATGCAGTTCTTTCATCAAACAATTTGGTAACTAAATTTTCTTTTTTTTTCTTTTTTTTTTTTTTTTTTTTTTTGGTAAGCATGAAAATTTTATAACTACAAATATACCAAATTACTAAAAGGCATCTAGATTAGTCTGGCAACATACTGGCCCCTTTTGGGAAGTGGGTTATAATCCACTTCCCAGATTATAACCCACTTCCTTTCTCACAAAAAAAGCTGCTTACCAAAAACTAATTATAACCACCTTTCCAAATGTTTGGATCTTGGATTTGTGGAGGAGTTTGTAGAGAAGAAAAATTACAGAAAAAGATATGAAAGGAAAATGAAGTAGAAGCTAGTTTTTTCTCTTTTTTGATTGGGTTATGTAAATAAGAATATATATATATATATATATATTTGTCAAAATATTCAGTTTTTTGTTTAGTTACCCATAAAAATGAGCATGTATGAGTAATCTATTTTCCTTTCTATTTCTTTTCCCTTGATGAATCAAGAATCCAAACACCAACTTAGACTTTGTACAACATTAACTTAGAAATGCCATACATCCAAAAAAATTAAAATTGAAAAAAGGGTACTAAATTGCCTCCATGACTTAAATATGCATTCAATCTACATATAAATGCTTCCTCTTGATGAAGAATGTGGTCCCTTCTCACTAGCTCTCATTTACACCTATTTTCTTCCAAAGGGATGTCTCAAAAGTCCCTCAGAAACAAAGCAAATCAATCTAAAATTTGGACATTAAAATCTAAGTTGGGCTTCTTAGTAAGAAATTTTTCTGGTTCATCCAATTATATAGGTCACTTGGCATGAATTCATCTTACCTAGATGGTTAAATTAGAGGCAAAATGCTTGAAGGTTGAAACTCTCCAATGTCTTTCTTTAAAAGCGAACGGCAATGCCATCAAAAATCCAAACGTTAGGCACATAATTTTAAGAGAAACCTAATAGAGTCTATTTTCAAGGATTTTTGACAGACTCCACTGACTGCGTGACATGTCATGCACAAGTTAGTCAAGCGGTTGGGGCAAGGTTCCAAAATCATAAATCAGTAACTTAAAAATAAAAATAAAAAACTTAGGTTGCGTTTGGTTTAGTTTTGGAATTGTAATTCTCTTTTTGGAGTTGTGATTAAGTGTGGAATTGTGAGTTGAATTTTGAAAAGAAAATTTATTTAATTATAAATTTTGAAAAGAGTTTTGAAATGAATTTTTAAATTTTGAAAAGAGCGGATTGGGTCAACCCAGTCACCGGACATCCTCCCGAACGTCTAGCCCATTGACCAGAATAGCACAATTTTTTTTTTTTTTTTTTTTTTTTTTTTTTTTTTTTTTTTTTACAATTGCAACCTGTTATTTGAAAAAAATAATAATATATTTGTTTTAGATATTTTGTAAATATAGAAATTATTTTTTTTAGATTTTTTATAAAAATAATTTAACAATCTTATTACTACTTAATTTGACTAATGAAATGGCCTTTGATAGGGCCGCATGGAGAAGAAGGATTCATGTAGCCGACCCCATTTGATGGGACTTAAGGCTTAGTTTGGTTTGGTTTGGTTATTACTAACCATCTTCAACACTATATCATCAAAAGAGTTTTGAATTAAGTTTTGAACTGTGTGTTTGGTTATAAGTTTTGAAATTAATTTTTGAATTGAGTTTTGAATAATTTTAAGTTATGTGTTTGGTTATGAATTTTAAAGTGTTTTTAAAATTTTGCCTTTGGAATCATGATTCCAAAGCCACACCAAACACAGCCTTACTTTCGATTCCACAATTCCTTCTCATTTCCAAGAAATCTTGGTAAAACACACAAGTTCCATTTTCTCATTGCCATAAAATTGAAAATCAAATTTTATCTCAATCTAAAATACTCTCATGTTATGTTAAAATTCACTAATTCAACAAAATTTGGAAGTACCAGTGGTTTTGAAGATGCAATCAAACAAAGACAGAAGATAAATCCTCACAACTCAAAAAGTAAAAGAAATTCTTGGCATACCGTAATAGAAGTCGCCTTAGAAATGGATCGCTTAAAACTTGAGCCCAAACAGGGTCAAGGGTGTCTGAAGCTGCTAACGTCATTCCCCAGTCATTTAGTAACGAGGAAAGTAAGTTCTCAGCCTTGTTGCATGTATCCTGAAGCATTTTTTTAGTTTACCAACAAATTAAGCAATTAGCGAATAAGTATGAATAGCAGTGTTGATTGCCCTCACCGTTTCACTATCAGAGCCTGAAATACCGAGCAAGAGGCAAAAAGCCTGCAAAGGAGCTGTGAGAAAGCTGGTGAATAGGCTTCCATTTGGGTGAGGCATAATAGAAGAAGAGCTTGGAGATAGGAGCAGTGCAGCTGGCTCCCCTTTTTCAGCTCCATTTATAGCCTGTGCAAATGAAAACCCTAATTATCTTCAATATGATTTTAAAAAATAATTAGCTGTGCTAAATTTGTTTTATGGAAAAACTGGCTCAGAAAACTTTTGAAAATAAAATATCAACCTGTCAGATTGATAATTTTCTGTATAGAAGAGGCAAACCATTTTCTCTGAGCAAATGTAACTAAATGAGGCTAACTGAATAGAATAAACTAACTTCAGTTCCATATCAACATTTTATCTTCTCCAGATAAACCAAGTTATGTCATATCAGAGCACAACCATAACTCGTGGCAGAAAATTCACATCACAACTTTAGAAATGTGGCTTTATACATTAGATATACAAAGAGTGTTTGAGGAAGTACAGTGGAATTTGAACCACTAGTCACACCTCCTTGTGATCATCGTGCTTTGCTGTGATTTCCTGAAGAACCTTCCATCCGAATTAATTGTCGATGAGATTTTGTATGAAGCAAAGCCCTATAATAAACCTCATCAAAGGATTCTATTTGTTCCAATAGAGAATTGGGAGAATACGGAGATGCCTTTCATGAATCCTAGCTTCAGTATTGACAGAAGATGGCTGTGATTATGTACATGTACCCCAGCCTCACCAACTCAACAGAACGTGACTAACAAACAAATCAAAGAGTACAGCCCAAGTACAGGAGACACTAGGGATACATGCACCCTATAACACTCCTCCAAGCAAATGGAGTTGACCATTCCTAGCATTCTCATAATAATAAATAAATAAAATAAAATAAAATAAAAAAGAGCCCTGCCACGTGCTAATTCCCGAATCTCACAATCTCATCCTTTGTTTACTTGACACCAACATCAATCTAGGACAGCCGCAATACATTTTACTCTTCAACCGCATGCCGTCATGATCTTTCAAACTAGATTAGTAATCATGGTTTTAGAATGAATTAAAAGAAAATTTATGGCTTAAAGAGAGAAAGCATTGTTTAAAATAGGAAGGTAAATGTTGGGGGGAGCCATATGTTGGCCGCTGTAATTTACCCATTTCTATGCCCCAGAAACCATCAAGAGAGATTCACGTGTTTGTGTGAAGTGAAGTCTCACATTGCCTGAATACTAAAGTAATATAAAGCATATAAGTGTAATGGCACCCTCACCTCAAAAAACTAGCTTTTGGATTAAGTTCTACCCAAGACCGTATAACATAGTATCAGAGCCTAAGTACTTAGGAATGGATAGGGTGCGTGTCCCTAGCCCGCATGCCGCAAGTGCTACCAAGTAAGCACACTGGGCATAAGGGAGGGTGTGAAGCGAAGTCTCACATTGCCTAAGTACTAAAGGCAAAGGTCTACGACTAGCGAAGGCAGAGGGAGATAGAGGGTGCAACGACCTTGCTAAGCAAGAGAGAGAGCTGTGATGGTCTGTGGTGACCTTTAAACAAGATTGAGAAACTCCGGTAGGTCATTGGAAGGTGAATGACGGCTATGGCTGTTGAACCTGCTCTGATACCATGTTATACGGTCTTGGGTAGAACACACCCCAAAAGCTAGTTATTAAGGTGAGGATACCCTCACACTTGTATGCCTAATATTACTTTAGTACACCAGCTCCTCTCCTAGTTTACATTCATTGCAAGGCACCTCCTACTTCTGTTGCTCTTCCCACTGCCTCCTTGGATCCTGATCAAGTTGTCCGTCATAATCCTGCTCGTGATCGTCATCCCTCGGTAAGATTAGGTTTTTCCACTACATGTTTCTCTTCCTCCTATCGCTCTTTTCTTTCTTGTCTCCATACTTACTTTAAGCCAGGTTTTACAAAGAAACATGTCATGATCCTAATTGGGTGGCTGCCATAAATGATGAGTTGACTGCTCTTGCTAAGACTCAAACTTGGGAGTTAGTTCTTTTATTTGCTGGTAAGAATCTTGTTGGGTGTAAATGGGCATACAAGGTTAAGACAAATTTTGACGGTTCTTTGGAAAGGTACAAAACTCACTTGGTTGCTAAGAGTTTCTCTCAAGAGCATAGATTGACTATAAAGAAACTTTTGCTCCAGTTGCTAAGATGACCATTATTCGCACTCTCATCTTTATGGCTGCTATGTCTCATTGGCCACTTTTTCAGCTTGATGTCAAGAATGCCTTCCTCAATGACTATCTGGTTAAAAAAGCTTCATTTTTTCAGCTTGATATCAAGAATGTCTTCCTCAATGGCTATCTTGCTAAAAAAGTTTATATGCGGCCTCCCCCTAGCCTTCTCATTCCACTGGTCGTCTTCGCTGAGCTTTGTATGTTCTTAAGCAGTCTCCTTAGGCTTGGTATGATCGCTTTCACTCGGTCGCTCTCCGCCTTGGTTTCTAGCCCACACACATGATTCTACTCTTTATTCGTCGGACTTCTACTGATATTGTTCTTCTTCTATTACATGTGGATGATATGATTATTATTGGCTCCGACCTCCTTGTTATTTAGGATTTTAAGCGTTAGCTCTTCTGTGAATTTGAGATTAAAGATTTGGGTCCTCTTCGGTATTTCCTTGGTATTGAAGTGGCTTCCTCTCCTACGGGGTATGTTCATCTCACAAATGGTAAGGTTGTTGACACTTGACTGAATTGCATGCTAAGTTCCCTGGTTGTGAAGGTGTGCCGCTTGATGATCCCACTACCTATCATGAGCTTGTTGGTTGTTTGGTTTATCTCACGGTGACTCATTCGGACATTTTCTATGTTGTTCACATTCTCAGCCAGCTTGTTTATGCTCCTCACTCCACTCATTAGGCTGCTCTCTTACGCACTCTTCGATACATTCATGCTACTTTGCTCCAATATTTATTTCTCTCCTCTTCCTCTGATTTCACACTTCATCCTTATGCTGATGCAGATTGGATTGAAGATATTTATGATCGCAAGTCTACTTCCAGCTTTAGTGTTTTCCTTGGTGATTCTCTCATCTCTTGGAAAAGTAAGAAACAATCAGTTGTTGTTCACTCGACCGTTGAAGCTGAATATCATGCTACAGCTCATGCTACTTCTGAGATTGTGTGGCTTTGTTGGCTTCTTTCTAATATGGGTGTGTTACTTACTTCTCCTACCTCGTTGTATTGTGACAATCAGAGTGTTGTTCAGATTGCGCATAATTCTGTCTTTCATGAACGCACCAAACACAATGAAATAGATTTCCACTTCATTCGATATCACTTTCAAGCCAGCACTATTACTCTTCCATTTGTGCCTTTGTTTCTTCAGTTGACTGATTTTTTCACCAAGACTCACACGACTGCTTGTTTTCGCTTTTTATTTGGCAAACTCTATATTCTCTGCGCTCAAATTATAAGTTTGGGGAGGAGAGGGGAGGGAAGGGGTGAGATGTTATGTTATTTTAGTTAGTATTTGAGGGTAGTTTAGTCATAAGCTATGTATTCAGCATTTTAGGGTTTCTTATGTTTTACCTATCTAATATTGGCTTAGTATTGTAATAATTAATTCAGTTATCAATAATATGGGTAGGGTGCGTGTCCATCGCTTGCACGCCGCAGGTGCTGCCGAGTAAGCACATTGGGCGTAAGGAAGGATGTGAAACGAAGTCCCACATTGCGTGAGTACTAAAGTAATATTAAGCATATAACCATGAGGGCAACCTCACCTTACTAGCTAGGTTTTCGGGTGAGTTCTACCCAAGACCGTGTAACATGATATCTGAGCCGAAACGTATGGGTAGGAGGTGTGTTCCTAGCCTACACGCCGCAGGTACTATAAAGTGAGCACGCTGGGCGTGAGGGATGGTGTGAAACAAAGTCCCATATCGCCTAAATACTAAAAATAATATTAAACATATAAGCCGTGAGGGTACCCTCACCCCATAAAGCTAGCTTTTGGGGTGAGTTCTACCCAAGACCATGTAACAGTTTGTGCATATCAATTTCTATAGACATATAAACCAGGGCATGAAGTCCCCTCCTTTTCTCTTCTAATTAATTACGAACTCACCAATGAGATTATCAGTAATGTTTGATATCGCTACTTGTGAAACATATAAATTTTTTAGCAAAGTGTTAGTGCATTACTTGGCAAAGGAGGATGAACACAAAGTAACAATAGGATACTTGCCTTGAATGCTGTACTGTTGTCACTTTCAACAACTAAAAGCAGTGGCCTTCTTGTGAATGGAATGAAGTCGCAAGGATAAATGCAATCAAAACCTGAGGGGAAAAAAATTTGGTATTATAATGGGTTTACAGAAAATCTCAATCTTTAGTGAAGTCCAAAACTAATGAATTTGCAAGACTAAGAACAATTAACAAATGTGCAGCATACAATGTGAAAAGAAACAAAATTTAAGAAACCAACAAAGGTGAAACTACTTGGATCCCATTTTTCCTTTCTAGGTCATCCATCTAACAAAAACTACACTCTATCAGTCAACAGCACACTATTCACAATGGTTTAAATTGGAGGGGAGACAAAAGTCAAAAAAACTACTTAAAAAGTCAAATCATACACAGTAGTCATTCACATTTTTCTATACAACTAAAAAAAGTCATTCCTAAACATATTTTTCACCTCATAAAAAAGCTAAAAAGACAAAAAGCCAATTCCCAAATGACCTCTTAAGAAAAATATGAAATCTCTATTTCCCATCCACGTGAGGCAAAAATTATTTCTTTACTAGAAAGTGTGAACTACTTCTTCTTCAAACATCATATAAAATTACAGGATCCAAGTGGCTAAATTAGGTACGCATGTCAGACACATATCCCACATCCTTACCTTCGCATATTCAGTGGACAAGGTTACTGGAGAAATGAAAGAGTCCATGTAACATTGGTTGAAAGAACTTTAAAAGGGGGCCAAAAGGGCAATAAATGAATTATTTTGCCAGTGCCAAAATACATCTAAATAATTATATCTAAAACTTCCAAGTGTCCACTAGATAATGAAAGAAACAGTTAGCTAACAAAACAACTAACCATTTATCTCCTTTTCCATTTCTCATAGAATTTCTCAAAGAAATTAGAAATGTAGAAATGTAAGAGGGGATTTATTCTGGTTTTTTCACATCCTCTTTTACCTCAAAATAATGGCATGCATTCAAGATCCATTAAAGGTCCACATCCACATTTTTATAACCCAAATCCCAAACATCCCTCTTAATACACAGCTTTGTCTCCAGGAACCCAAGCTTGGGAACTACTAGGGAGAAAGGAGTACAAATTCCCAACACACCATAATGTTAACTTAAATTAGCAACTCCCAAAGACCCTCCACAAGAGCTAATGGTGGCAAAGCCTCCTCCAGCAGGCTTAGAGAAAACTTGCATTGCATTTCCTCTATTCTTACTAAAATGACAGTCAATAGCAAATTGGACGAGACACAAAAGGGCACAACCCACCTAATCCAAGAAAATACTTTTCCATATTGGATTATAAATATTAATGACTAATTTTTTGTTCCACAATTATACTTCAGCACAAACGTGGCAAAAAGCTTTAAATGATCTTTGCAGTTAAAGCATAACGTTAGTATTGACCATCTTGGGGGCACCAAATCATGTCAAACATTAACTTTAGGGAGAAGACGTACTCTTCCAAATAAATTGGCTGGTAGCAAGGAATAAGATGAGTCTCTAGTGTCAAAATAGGAGGAAACTTCTGGATTTATTTACACAAATGGATCCACACCCCTTCATATGCTGTATGGATTTGTGGATGAGGGTATCCATGAAATGAATCTGTATGCCGCTAAGATGCGTTGGCTTTGATTTCCCTTACTCTTCTCTTGTCCTCAACCCTCGAAAGAAAAGATCTAACTCGTAGAATCAAGGATCGGAATCGTACCTTCGGACAATCTCCACTCTAGATGGGGAATGGAACTCCAAAGACAAAGGTCTCCTTTTTTAATTAAGCGGAATATTCCGCTGCTCCATGGCATGTGCATTTTTAAAGCACCTTTAGTCATTGTCATTTTAATAAGTATTTGCTTTTAGCTGTTGACTACTTACCCATCCAACCAACTCCAATATCTGAAAAAGTTAATGTTCTGAAAATACAATAATTCAAAGCAATGTCAAGGAAGCTGTTACTGGATGACTTAATTAAGAAGGCCATCCATGGGAAAATGGGTGAGGACTTGCAGACTATGAAGCACAGGTGTGGGTGTGGTTGTGGTGTGGGTGTGGGTGTGGATGTGGATGTGGATGTGGATGTGGATGCGAGTGCAGGTGAGGGGGCGCGTACGATACGGGTACGTCGATACAGCAAATTCTTAAAAAAGTTGGGTATGGGTACAGCTAGGGTACGTCAAATTTTATTTATTTATTTTTTTTTAATTTATAGCTAAACATCCAACATACAAATCAAAATTTTAATATCAAAACTAAAAAGAGAACAGCTTGTCTAAAAAGTTGTATAATTCTTTCTTTTTCTTTTTTGATCGTCTAAAACAAGATACAAAAAAGAGCAAAACCATGACTCATAGGTAAAGGGTGTTGGAATGATTTTTGAAGTTGAAAGAAAAATAATAAAAGCTGCAACAAATTCTAGCAGCTGCAAAAAAAAAGTCCCCTCGTTGTACTCGTGCTATACCCACAACGTACCCAAACATATTTGTCGTACCCGGCATGCATTCGGTGTACCCGGTACTTGTACGGTACCATTTTTGGAGTACCCATGCTTCATACCTTGCAGAATATTACAGTGGCCAGAAAGGTTCCATTTGCTCTGAATTTAATAAAGATGATGCATTAATGTCCTGCCTGGGAACAGGCATAAATAACAATAGGAATCATAGTGGGACATACATGTAATGATGACATGACAACTACTAGAAGTTCACATAATGAGTTCCTCCCAGGATTTATCTATACCAAATGTATTCATGAGTTTGTAGAATACCTCCATTTCCACGAGCACCAATATGTAAGCCACAAGTTAGGTCACTTAAGCTATCCCCTTCACCTTGCCTAGAAGAATGGTTTAGGCTACCAGATGTTTCGCTTCCTGAAGCAATTTAAATGATGTAAACATAAGCCATCAAAAGCAATTTGAATGATCTCAGATTCAATGAAAAATAAAAAAGGCATTAAGCAGAGATAAAAATTCGTCTTACCTGAAGCTGATAAATATATTAAGAGAACTCCATCAGAAGGAAGCTCCTCACACATTGTAGACAGAACCTGCCATAGGAAGTACAATCGCATGTAATGTGAATGTGTTAAACTGATAAAATTTGCAAAATAATTAAATTATATGGATTTCTTCAGGTACATCCTTTATCATGGGTTCAGAGGAACATATTCTTAACACTTAGAAAGCCTAATACATATATATATATAATTATAAAAAAAAAATGGCCGACGCTTCATAGTGTCAACAAATCCAAAGAAAAATGATGGCCCGCACCTCTTAGTTTATGCACTTCTAGACATGGTTATAATAAGATGCTTGGCTCAAGCTCAATCAATAACACCCCAAAAATAAAAGTGGAGAAACCTTCCAACTGTGGGGCAATTCTTGTTCCAGTAAATTATTATTCCCAAAACAGCCTGTTGCAACTCACTTCAGGGGTTCTTTCATAAAACTACAATTAATAGCAAACATCTCTCCATGTTACCTACAAGCATTTAAGACACAGATATATAATAAAGTTCATAATTTTAAATAGGGTAAATTATAAATACACCCTCTGAGATTTGCTTAAAATACGATTTGCCCCCTATGGTTCTGAAAATTACATCCCGCCTCTTGATGTTTATAATTTCATAACAAATGACCCCTTTTATTAATAACTAATCAAGTTAATTAACAGTTTTTAATGACGTCAGAATTTTATTTCAATTAATAATTTAGGTAATTTTATCTTGTATAGGAGCTCGTTAGAAATTTTATTTTTTCAATTAATTCTATTAAATAAAAAATTCTGAAAATGATGTATTTGTAATGTTCCAAACCACAAAGAGTAATTCGTATTTTAAGCAAACCTCAAGGGGTGTATTTGCAATTTTCCCTTTTAAATGCTGGTATCTGCTAGAAATCAGCAACCCCAGAACAAATATATACTGGGGTATACTACCATTACATATCAAATATTGGCCATATTGCAATATTGAACACAAACCCAATACAGGTTGAAAGCAGGAAAGAGGGGGAAAGAGGCATGCAATGTCAACAATTTTTTACGTAAGTTTACCATTAACATTTTGGCCCATCAAAGCCATCAACATCAAGGATTATGATGTGTGATCAGTATATACCATTTCAAACTAAAACTCAACATGTAGCAACGCTTAGCTATATTTGGATGGCAGGAATAAAGAGGTGGAATGTGAATCTCATACCAACCCTCTATTATGTTGTTTGGGTGCATCCAAGATATGTAATCTAACCAGTTACATTCTGAAGGAAAAATGAGAAAACCACACACTAAGCGAGAATCTCATTCCCATGCCTCTCCATGGCATATCACATTCCTAAAGCTTTGAAGATATAAACAAAACAAAACAAAATATATTATGTGATCTTTTACCATTTTCCATAGAGAATTCTTGACTGATCCAAACACCTGAATTGCATTTACACAGGAATCTGGCTACTAGAAATGAGATTCCTGGTAATGGGATTTTTATTCCTTTTCTTTGATTCCTATCGTTGAAATATAGCAATTAATTGTTCATATTGTTTGCATATTGTTAAGAAACATTACGATGTAGAACTTTTCTAGTCCTGCCGAAAGTAGAATGCCAAAGGAGGTCGTAAAAGGAAAAAAGTCCCAATAACTAAAAAAATTTCTCAATCCAAAGAAATCAACCTATTCAAATCCCGAAACGAAAACAGTAGTTCCCGTTCCCTATTCGTCTTGGTCCTTGTTCGTGGTCCCTGTGAAGGGTCCAAAAAGCTTGTAGACATGTGAAGCTAAATGACACATTTGAAAACTAAAGCGCACACTAGAAACAGGGAACGATGAGCCTTCTAAATAATTATGGCTTTCATTCATAGCTCTTAGATTTTCAAGACAACAAATATTAAACAAATATGAATACTACCTATTTCCAATGCATTCGAAGTCTAAAGAATACTTATTTCTTCTTTTTATGATCAGCAACAAAAAATATATATATTTATTACAAAAAAAATAAAAAGAGGTACAAAGGGAGGACAAGGAGTCCTCTACAAGTGAAAGAAAATATAGCACCAAACATATCAGAGAAACAACTTATACATTACAAACAGCTCTTCAATCTCTACATATCAAAAAGAACGGAGTCCCTTTAAACGGGAGAGAAACGGAAGCCCAAAACTATGCCAAGTGACGCATCTCACACTGACTCCATGTCATCAAACTTGTCCTCAAATATCCTTGCACTCCTTTCCAACCAAATAACCCAAAAGAGTGAGAATACAATGTAATACCACAACACTTCAGCTTTCTTACCTCCAAAGCCCTACAAAACAATTAAAAGCGTACGTACATCCCTTATTTTACCTCTCCCTCAGTTTGGTGCTTCTCCCTTTTCATGGAATGCATTTTTGTTTTCAACATCAAATCAAAGACTGACGTGGATTCTTGTTATTTTGCCTATAATTTAATTGATTGCACTTGATCAAGTTATAAATTGTGATTATTGTTTCCTTTTCAGGATAATGTCTTTGTCAATGTGGTTGCATCTATTCAGTACCGTGCCTTGGCAGAAAAAGCATCTGATGCTTTCTATAAACTGACATATCCAAGCCTATGTTTTTGATCGTATTGATGCATGTTTATTGTTATTGCCTTTGTTTCAATGAAAAGGCTGATTCAGCATTTATTTATATGAATTTTCCTACTAGCCTTGTTGAAGATTAAAATTTGATTATTTTTTCTTCTCCCAGGGCACCCCCCTCCCCCTGCCCCACACAGAGAGTGAGTGAGTGAGTGTACCAAAAGATAAAACTTTGCTCTTGTATATTGCTGGGTGCCCAAAGTTGAATTTTGTAATAAGGCAATAAAGTTGAATATGGAGAAATAATAGACAAAAAAGAGAAAAGAAAGAACAAATATTTAACGTGGTTCAGCCAATATTAGCCTAAATCCACACGCACAAAGCCCTATGGGCTCCATCTTTCACTTGCTCAACTTAATATCTTGTTTGCATGATACAGCATATATATAGAGTGAGAGATGCAATCAAATCCCTTTAATTAAGGAATTGAAATAATTCAAAGATACAAAAAAATCATAATAAGTACAAATATGGGATCTCCATATATTCTGATATCTTTGACAATATAATTTTGTCTCCAACACCCAATGCCAATGGATATCTACCAAATGAAAGAGTCCATGCCATAGGTCCAATGCCAAGGGCCAATACAAGAATAAGTGATCCAAAGATTCTTCATTCCTTCCACACATGATGCACCATTCAAGACAAAGATAGCGATTAGCTCCTTTTTTAAGGTATCATCAGTCATAACACTTCCATGAGCCAACGACCACATAAATATCTTTACTTTAAGAGGCACAACCGCTTTCCAATTTCTTTTGTGAAGAGGTAAAGAAGGGACATTGGGTTTATCAATGATTTTGTCAAAGAAAGACTTGCATGAAAATAAAATGGAAAAGTAACTGAGCCAAACTGGCTTATCACAACATTTGGAGACAATGAAAAGCCAACAAAGATGCCAACTCAAAAGTTTAACGATCATTAAAATTTCTAATGAAATTGAAAGTTCATTAAATCGGTGCCATATTAAAACAAAGCCAAGGTAGGAATGGAAGCATTGTGAGAACGAGGCACTCAATACAAATGTTGGAACACTGCATCAAAAAAAGAATCACCCACCCAAACATCCTCCCAAAAAGGGACATTTTTACAATTTCCCACTTTCAAAGAAAGAAATCTAGACAAAAATGAAAATATATGAAACATTTCCATGGAGATCAACAATTATACTTGCTTTTTATAATAAAATGCCATAATGAATCACACTCAATGGAAAATCTCCACAGCCACTTTCTAAGAAGAGCAATGTTCCTAGCCACAATGTTGTCAATGGCTAGTCCCACTTTTGCCTTGGGGAGAAAAACTACCTCCCAATTCACTAAGTGGTCCTTCCCCTCGTCCCAACCTTCCCAAAGAAAATCCCTCGTCATTTTTTTAATTTCATTTGGAACCCCGACCAAAATATTGTACAAAGACAAATAGCAGATCGGATACTACTCATCATAGACTACACCAAAGTATACCTCCCCCTTCTAGATAACAAAGCTCTCTTCTCCAATCTTTTACCACTCTTTTCTAACATTGGAACCCAAAAAGACTTTGCTCAAGGATTATCCACCAACAGAACACCCAAATACTTAAATAGACGACTCTCAATGGAATATCCACAAATGCCCACCATCCTTTGCAATCTACTTTGCTGCAAGTTTATGCTCACAATACCTTTTTTGTTCAAATTAACCTCAAGTCTAGAAACAAGTTAAAAAATCCTCAATATTTATAGCAAATTAACTACCTTTCCTTCTCAAAAGAAAAAAAAAAAAAAAAAGATAGTATTATCTGCATACTGTAAATGAGACACACAAATCCCATCATCCCTCCTAATTACAAAACCATCAGCTAAACCAACCTCCCCAGCCCTGTCAATCAACCTCCCCAACACATCCACTACCAATATAAAAAGGAAATGAGATAATGAGTCGCCTTGCCTAAACCCTCTAAAGCCGTAAAAGTGTTCCCTATGTTTTCATTAACTACGACTGACATATTTCAAGTACACAAGCACCCTAAATCCACTTTCTCCATCTTTTCCCAAGTCCTTTGCTTTGCATCACAAAGTCCAAAAACTGCCAATCAACATAATCATATGCTTTTTCAAAATCTACTTTGAAAATAAGGCCCTCCTTCGTCAACACACTATATTCTTCCACTAATTCCTTCACCACCAAGACAACATCTAAAATTTGCAGGCCCTTCACAAAAGTACCCTAAGCCAAAGATACAATATCCCCCCTCAATAGCCCTTGGTCTTTTTAATAGCACTTTTCCCAAAAATCTTGTATTAGAATGTGACCAAACTAACAGGTCTGAAGTCACCAATCTTCAATGAATTTTCTTTTTTAGGTATCAAACAAATGAATGACACATTTGTACATAAATTAATCACTCTTTTGTCTCATAAAATTCGGCAAAGACACTCACCAAATCCCTTTTCACTGTCCACCCCTATTACCCTCTATAGCTTTCCCAATGGGGAACTTAATCAATTCATACAAGGTTACATATCAACAATCTTGAAAGCTTACCATACAGAACCTGTCCAATCTAGGTGCTTTATTCTCAAAGACAGCCTCTCTAATCTCTATCTCATCAAAGGGTCTCTCCAACCATCTTGCTTTGGAATCATCAACAGATATCAAATCTAAACCGTCAATCCCTAGCCTCATGACTCCCCCATCCAAGTAAAGATTCGATTCAAGTTAAAAGTCTCATTAACAATTTGATCTTCTCTATCCACAAAATACTCCTTGGGCCACCTCTACTTTTTTAATGTGCTTCTTTTTCCTTACCCATTAGCAACCCTATGAAACAGCTTGGCATCATTGTCACCCCCTTAACCCATTTTATTTTTGGTATTTGACCCCAAAAAATATGTAACCTAAAGATTATCTCTTCTAATTTTACTTTAACTCAATCCTTTCATTTCCAAAATCTCATCCAAAACATCCCTAGCCTCAATAACATCCAGCTCCTCTATTCTCTAAATAATCTCATTTTTGCTCTCTATCAATCACCAAAGACCTCTCTATTTGACAAGAAATTATCAAGTAGGTCCAACGTATACCCTCCATGGTGTGCCCTTGTAATTGTATAGGGTCATGAACTACTTTCTCCTATTTTCCCTCCTATGTTTCAAATGAAATGGTTATACCTCATTATAAGGTGCACACACAGCTGTAGGTCGTACCTACCAAATAACTTCTCTATTCCACCCTTTCAATTTTTTTCCTTAATCATCTTCAATTTCTTCATAAATTTGAAACCCTCCCTAATACACGGTCTTGGGTAAAACTCAATCCAAAAAACTAGCTTAAAAGATGAGGTGCCCTCACGCTTATATGTTTGACATTATTTTAGTACTTGGGGCGATGTGGGACTTCGCTTCACACCCTTCCTCACACCTAGCGTGCTCACTTGGCAGCACCTGCAGCGTGCAGACCAAGGACACACACCCTACCCATCCTCAAGTACTTCGGCTCTGATACCATGTTACAAGGTCTTGAATAAAACTCACCCCAAAAGCTAGTTATTAAGGTGAGGGTGCCCTAACGCTTATATGCTTAATATTACTTCAGTATTCAGGCGATGTGGGACTTTGCTTCACACCCTTCCTCATGCTCAACGTGCTCATTTGATAGCACCTACAGCGTGTAGGCCAGGGATACGTACCCTATCCATCCATGAGTACTCTAGCTCTGATACCATGTTACACGGTCTTGGATAATACTCACCCCAAAAGCTAGCTATTAAGGTAAGGGTGCCCTCACACTTATATGCTTAATATTACTTTAGGTCGCAGGCGATGTGGGACTTCGTTTCACACCCTCCCTCACGCCTAGCGTGCTCACTTTGCAGCATCTACAACGTGCAAGCCAGAGACACGCACCCTGCCCTACCCATCCCTCAGTACTCCGGCTCTAATACCATGATACACGGTCTTGGGTAGAACTCAATCCCAAAAGCTAGCTTAAGAGGTGAGAGTGCTATCACGCTTATATGCTTGACATTACTTTAGTACTTGGGGCGATATAGGACTTCGCTTCACACTCCCATCCATGATGGTTGTTAGAATTGTACGATTCACAATTCAATTCGTATGAGTTGATACAAATTTCAACAAAAACGATTCAAATCATACTATTGAATTGAAAATTGAGTGAATCAAGCAATTCAATTTGTGATTCACCACAATTCATTGTGACATAGTTCCCTTTTTTTCTTTTTCTTTTTTGGTTGACAAAATGCATGGAATGACATCATTTTTGCCAAATTATCAAGATATAAAGTGATCAACTAGTTATATTGATATAAATGATTTCATATGATTTCATATTGTTATCAATTTAGTTATATATTGATATTTACTTCATTTTCAACACTATGTGTAATTTAATATGTATATAAATATATGAAATTATATATCATATTAAATAAAATTTAATATGCCTACACAATTTATTATTCTAACAAAATGATTCATGATTCAATTCACGATTTGATAACAATGCCAACAACTATCCCACCAGACCTCAAAATTTTCCTAAAAGAGTGATATGCTTGGGTCACATATTCTCAAACCTAAAGGGTGATGGACCCCATTTGTTAGGACAGCTCTCTATCACCACAACATAGTGATCTGATATGACTCTTGGAAGCACCTCCGGTCTCATGCTTGGGAAATAATTCCTCCCAACCTAAAGAAAACAACAAGCGATCCAGTCTACTACATGCCAAAACTCACCTAAAGAATAGACCAAGTGACTCTAGCAAACAGAGGAAGATCAATCAAATCACACTTTCTTATGTAAGTGTCAAAATCCCTCATGCCCCTAATTATTGAAGTCCCATTAAGCTTTTCCGAAACAAATCTAACCACATTACAGTTGCCCCCCACACAACAAATTAGTATTCAATGAATGGTGGTTGACTGGAGTGTATGGATCTAATAGAGCTAGAAGGAGAGAGGAGCAGTGGAAGGAGCTGGTTGGGTTATATGGAATACTAATGGACTTCAATTACTTCAACACTTAATTCCAAATCAAATAAACTTACAAGATTCTCATAATTTAATCTATTACCCTAGATGTAATTCTAAATATATAGAAGTAACCAAAATGCCTCCAGAAAATGTACAACGATAGAATCCCCAATCAACTAAACTTACTAGAGTCTCATAAATATAATTTAATCTATTACCCTAGAAGTAATTCTAAAAATATAGAAGTAACCAAAATGCCTCCAGCAAATGTAAAATGATAGAACTGCCCTGGTAGTTAAATCCTATAATAAAAAAATAAAAAATATATTAAAAAAAAAAAAGGCCCAACATGGATTCTTTTATAAAGAAAGGAACTATTTGGGCTGCATCAATCTCCCATTGTCACAAAAAACTTGTTCTTGTATTTTGCTACACTACTTGAATTTTAATTTCCTAACAGCCCATGTTTTTCACCCATTGAAGCATTCTAACATCTGGATGTTTAATAGCTGGCACCTCATATTGGTTTTCATCCAAGAATTCATGATTCTACTCTTTTCACACATCACATTACTTGTGGTATGGTCATTAGGTTGTGTGGATACTTATACCACGCATGGCACTTAGCTAGTGTGAAGCAAAATTCCATATCGCCTGAGTACTAAAATAATATTAAGCATACAAACATGAAGACACCCTCACCTGAAAAGCTAGCTTTTGGGCTGAGTTCTACCCAAGACCGAGTAACATGGTATCAGAGCCAGAGTACTCAAGGTCTAGGGATGGATAGGGTGCGTGTCCTTGGCCTGCATGCTATAGATGCTGCCAAGTGAGCACACTGGGCGTGAGGGATGGTGTAAAGCAAAATCCCACATCGTTTGAATACTAAAGTAATATTAAGTATATAAACGTAAGGGCACCCTCACCTTAAGTTCTAGCTTTTGGGGTGAGTTCTACCCAAGACCGTGTAACAGCAAGCCCTATAGGCGCCATGCCATCAACACCATACCTCCGCATGGCAAACTTCCGTGGCACCATGATGTCCTCACAATACTCATTGGAGTTGTATGCCTAGCCTAAGCAAGGGAGTACACACCACCAAATATGAATACTCAACTCACTAGCTTGGGTGTTACCCTAGTTGGCAAGAGCTCCAAGGTAAATGGGTCAAAGTATGAAGAACTTGACGTGGCTCATGTAGCGAAGCCAAGCTCGCTTACTCGTTCAACCAGAGCTCGCTCAACAGCACCATGGCTCACCCGAAGCCCCAGCTCGCCATTCTCCTTCATACCTCATTCTCATAGGGAACGCACGAGTAATTATCTATCTACAAGTCCTCCTCCTCAGCTACAACATAGTCAGGCCCTTGCCGTTTCTGTATCTCCCCTAGGTGCTCACTCCTAAGTAAGTATCACTCTACTCAATCACACCTAGGCTAGAAAGAAGTAAGGCCTATGCATCCCTCGCCCAAGATCATTAGAGGCTTGTGAATTGGAGGCTAAGATCATGGGTTCGTCAAGGTTACTTGGTTGTCCCCTTGGGATGACAGCTCCACATTGACCAGTCTTAGAGGGGGTGTTAACTTTACAAGCATGCTTGTTGCATGCATGATACATTGGCCAAGGTATCATACCGACCTCTCCAACTCCTATGATGTAGCCTTCCCAAGGGCCTGAATCATAGGACACAGTGGTAGGGTTGATATCACCATCCTGTCAAGTTAGAAAGAGCTTACCACCTGTCTATAGGTGACTTGGGCTCCAATACACCTAAAGTCTATATGACGTTGTCATGAACGCAGCCGTAACTCACAACCACAACAATCATAATCATATCATAACATGTGAAGATAAGAGCTCTCACCTATCTTACACATAACTACCCTATACCTAAGTGTTCAAGGTCTCTCACTGCCACTCTCTCTATCTCTAAGGCTACCTTGGTCTTCTTCTCCACCGCCTTCGATAATTTCGAGTCATTGAAGTGCCCACCATCTGCCTAGAGGTCACAACCGACCACCTAACACTCCTTACCCACAAGTTGTAATATGTGAAAATAATGAATATCATTCAGTGTGTTTGGTTTGAGTTTTTTGAAAACTAAGTTTTTTTATTTTCATGTTTTTTTGTTTTTAGTAAATATTTTTAAAATTTTAAACATTTTTTTTACTTTCTTAGATGCACCTTACTTAGATGTATCTACAAAGTAAAAAATTTATAAAAAAATATTTAAAAAAATTAATAAATAAACAAAAATACAAAAAATGTACTGAATTCTCGTATTTTTTTTTTATATTTTTGGTATTTTGTGAATTTTTAAAATATTTTTTTCATAAATTTTTTACGTTTTAGGTATGTCTAAAAAGTAAAAAAAAAAAAAATTTCTTAAAATATTAAAAAAATTCAGTGGAAACAAAAAAACACGAAAAATAAGAAAGTAGAATTTTTTAAAAAGAGTTTTTGAAAAACTCTAACCAAGCATGCTGATTGGTTTCAACGACAGCAAGTTGAAACATCTTTTTGGGGAATTTGAGAAGAAAGATTTGGATCCTCTACTCTCCTTTTTTTTTAGTATTGATGTAACTTCTTCACCAAAAGGCTATCTTTTTGTTGCATTCTAAATATGCGAGTAAGCATGTTCATCCTGCCCAATTCAATGATGACAAAGTCGCTGATATACCTTACATGCCAAATTTCCTACTTTTGATGTGTTCTCTTTGATAATCATACCTTATATTGTCTACATTGTTGATGTGGTTAGTCAATTTATTTTCACATCTCATTCTACTCATTGGGCAACTTTGTTACAAATCTTACGATGTGTGTATGGTAATATATTTCAAAGTTTATTGTTATCTTATGCTTTCTGTTTGACTCTTCAAGCCTATGTTGATGTTGATTGAGTTGGAGAAGTTTCCAAATCACAAGTCCACTACTGATTTTTGTATGTCTCTTAGTGAGAATCAAGAAACAACTTATTCTATTGTTGAGATTGAAAATCATGTTATGGCTCATACTATGCTCAGATTGTTTGGCTCCATTGGCTTGAATGTTTCACTATCTCCTACTCTCTACTGTGATAATAAGAGTATTATCCAGCTCGCTCAAAACTTTGTTTCCAATATCTTTCGCCTTTAACTTGGGTACTTATTCACCAAGATCCATTCTCTCTCTCACTCTCACTTCTTGCTTGACAAACTATTGATGCTCACGAGGCTCACATCATGAATTTGTGGGGGGATATGAAGAGGTTGATCTGTGTTTCCTTGTATAAAGATGTGATTGTGCTGGTTAATATACACAATTTTTCCCTCACAAATTTTGCATCAGCTACAGTAACTATTACTTCTCTACCACACAACATTTATACCATCACTACAGCTTTAAACCTTCCTAAGAATATGGTCTTTTGACAGAATACACGGTATTCTCTTGAACTTTGATGCATTGTACACTTTGACAAATATGAATCGGAAAAGTATCAAAGATAGTCCTGGTCAAACTTAAACCTTTTACAACCATCCTTGATGTTCCGGTTCAAAACATTTTAGAATTACTAAGCTCATTCTAATTCTGAAGTCATGGATTTGATGCTAAAGAACCTTGCTTAGCGTATTTAGGAGATAGAAAAATAAAAGGCTAAAAGAAAAACTCTAACATAATATTGATAATCCTCACCAAGCAGATAGGGAGCTAGGATACCAATGAGGTGGAAGACAATAGCGGGCTGCTCTTCTTTTACTCATTCCTCCAACCCAGAAGAGAGATTACCTCATCAAGGATAAAACTAACCTCATAGTGTGCATACTTTATCATGGAATTCAAGCAAAAACTCACCACATATAAGAACCAAATTTAACACCATTTCATAATTTTTTAGTATTCGAAAAAATTAAAATGGTTACAAGATAGAGAAAGGTGTACAGTTGTAAAGAAAATTAGGCTAATGTGGATACTCACTGCTATAAATTGCGTGACTGTCGGACGATATAAAACAGCTTTGCGTGGATTCGGTGGCAAAGTAGGATCAGTAATATCTTGTGAGTAGTTAATACGACTAGGCCCTGGGGCCCCATTTTGAGCAATGTTAGTAGCTGTCCCACTTGAAGGAGCTCCACTTGACTTATAAAATGAGCCGCTGGGTTCCCATTCCAGACATTGAAGCATTCTAAACGTGTCAAGAGTAAGCTCTGAAAACTTTACCTATGAAAAAAAAAAAATTAACAAATAAAAATGGAAAGAACACAATTTGAAGCAGTAAGCACAACTGTATAATAAATCAGCTAGTTAGTACTTTTGACTAAGAAACTGTATATTGTCTATGGACAATAAAAATAAAAATAAAATATGAAAAGGGTACCAACCTCATTAGGATAATAGCTTGTCAGTATTGCATCTCTTAATCTTAGCTTTCTCCTAGCTGCTGCAACATGTGGTAGCAAATCTGGATGGAGGTCCAGTACAAGACTATATCTCAAAGGCCTGATATTCATAAAAGCTGTGTCAACTTTCAGAAACTTAACTATTTCTTGAACCACCAGCTTCCATTCTTTAAAGTTAGTGTCCTGGAAATAGGATAATTAAAAGGTCATTCAATCCATCTACTGTCACAAGTCATAACATGCAAAAATGTTTTTTTGCAAATGATGATAATCATTAGATTAAGGCAAGCATATATAAGTCCCACAAAAATCAGGCTATTTCAGTCTTATCCAAACTGAGTTATATAACATTCAGAAAATAAGGTGTTATCTCAGATTATTCCACCTTTTTCTGTTTTTTTTCAAGAGGTCTAAGTCTAATCCGTTATCTTCCTTTTCCCCCTCAGTATTTTTCTTTTTTTAGAGGTATACATACAAAGTCCAAAAGGGAGAAGCTTGGTCTTTTTGCCTTTCTTTGATCTTGAAAGGCATAGCCCTTCTGGTTGATCTTATATCTGATGGCAACCATTTGCATTTCTGCTTTGGGTGATCACTAAAAAAATGGTTTATCACCACAACTATATGATTTTAAGATTTCAAGCAATGATGCTGTTTTAGTGCTTTACTGTAGTTACGATGATGGTGGTTTACATATACTACAATGACCTCATTCACCGTACAGCCTTTGATACCTCAAATAGAACGGTTCAATTTTATTTTTACATCCAAATGCACCTTTTAAGCCACAAAGGAAAGGGAAGAGTTTTGATGTATGATTATTTGGTACAAATTCCTCATTGACGATGACAAGACATAGCTAAAAACGGAAGCAAGATTATGTATGCATGGCTATTTCCTCAAGTGATACTTCACAACCAACATAGAGATGGCTTCCATTTTTAGCAATGGACTCAGAATGAGTAATACACTTACACCAAGCAATTCAACTTCAACCAGATAGTAAATACACCACGAGTGATGTTATTTCCAAACTTTCATAATCACTCTTGATGATGACCATATCCCTTCAAATTTATGGGTAAATCATGGCTTTGAACAAAACACAGTACATAAAAAATAAAATAAAGCAATTCAATTATCATAGGATGCTCCAACAAGACCCACAAAATATATACATCCAGAGAGAATGAAAACATAACCACACAACATGTAATCAGAAAAGTCTAACAACCAAAAGTCTAAAGTTGACCTGGAAAGTCCTCTTGCACTCATCAACCAACAATTTGAGCTGATTTACCAACTGGTAGACCATTTCTCGCCGGTTCAACACCAAACACACCATTAAAAACCTTGCAAGAAAGCGCAGTTGTTTGTTAGCAAGATTGAGATCTTGAAACAATCCATCTTTGAAATATTCCCTAGTCAATACAGCTTCATAGAATATGTATGACTCAGACAAGTAACTAGCATCACTTGTCCTCATATACTGTCCAAAATAAAGCTGCCCAATTCGAGAAGCAATATCCCCAATCTCCCATCTCTTGAGCCCTGCTTCCACAAGCTTCTGCCTATTCTCTTGTTGAAACTTCCATAACTGTGTGTAGACCTTAAACACCTTGTAAAAGTATGTATCATACCTGGTAGATATACATATTCCAGCATCATCATCAACAACCCACCAGTTGCACAAATTTCGTCAATTACAAATCACAACTCTGAACCCCATATTTCAATAATTATGAAACCTCCACTAAATTGAGTATAGAAAACTTTATAATTGAATAATACCAGTCTTGCAAAAATTCTCAGATAATAACACACTAGTAATGCTAACACAATCACAGTAAAATTGAATAATACCCTTTTTTTCTTTGCACACAGACTGTAGTTTCCATTCCACAGATATACATATTCCATCATCGTCAACAACAACCCAGATGCACAAATTTCACCAATTACAAACAACACTCTGAAACCCATATACCTTGTTTGATTGTAAAGAAAATGTAAGAAAAGGAGTACTGAAAACTTCATAATTGAATAATACCAGGCTTAACACAAATTCTCAGATAAACACACTAGTAATCCTAACACTATCACATTATAATTGAATAATTACCCTTTTTTCTTTACACACAGACCGTACTTTTCCATGGAAACAATCAGAGAAATTAGAGCGAATTAAAAAAACAAACCTGTTGCGTTCGTAATAGGGTAAATCCCTGATCTTAGAGAACTTCTTGTCGGCCGTGTCGACGAGAGACCAATAGATTTCGCTCACAGGAATGTTGTTCTGCGACATTTGAACTCCGTTTTCACCAACCACTTCGTATCATCTATACGTAATACGATCGTTTGTAGGTGCCAAATGGATTAAGCTCTGATGATCGGATCGTCGCACCACGGAGAGAGAGTGAGAGGGCGAGTGTTTTTGGCTCAAAATTGCATTTTTTTAATAGTTAATTAATTATTAAAAATGTGTCAATCACACTAACCTTCCCTGAATTTTGCAAAAATTAGAAGTGTGTCCATAATTTTAACATAATTACATCAACTACCACCTTATTTGTTTAATTTGTTTTATACTCACTCCCTTGTCGTTAATCAATTAAAGAAAGGGTAATTCTATTTACACACTATCAAAAATCTCATTACACACTATTTATATCATTTAGACATAAATTTTCGAATAAAAATTAAATGTTCAGACATAAACTTATGAGCAAAAAATAATTATTTGGACATAAATAGCTAAACGAAATATATGTCTTAATAATTTTTTTTTATTAATTTATGTTCGAATATTTGACTTTTATTCGAAAGTTTATATTCAAACAACACAAATAGTGTGTTTTGAGATTTTTTTACTATGTGCTAATAGAATAGGTAAATATCTTGTTATATCCCACTTGGATGTCTCAAATATAAAAATCATTAAAAACAAAACTCACCTTACTAACGTTACAGGTATCACTCTTCTTATCATAAAAATTGATAAGAGTAAATCTCCTTAGTAATATATAAAGTCATCCATAATGCAGTTGTCCCTTTGAACATAAATCTTAGGATCTTCAATCAGCTAGTTAAGTTGCCATTATGGTAGCTTTTAATTAATAAGCTTAATTCATTCCTCTCGATAAATTGTACACTTGTCCTCTAGTTAACCCTTTAGTCAACGGATCCACAATGTTCTCTATTGACTTTATATACTTTGAAAATTATTCCATATGAGTAAATGTCGAACAGTATTATGTCTTCGACGGATATGTCGAGACTTGCCAATATAAATGTGATTATGTGCATGTTCTATTATTGCTTTACTGTCATAGTGAATGCATATAGCTGGCACAAGTTTAGGCCACGTTAGAATATCTTTTAGGAAATTACAAAGTCACTCTACATCTTTATCTATTTTGTCTAACTCAATAAACTCAAATTCCATTGTAGATCTTGTTATGCATGTCTACTTAGAGAATTTCCAACAGACTGTAACACTTCTCAGGGTAAAGACACATCCACTCGCGGATTTTGAGTCTTTAGTATCTGATATCTAGTTTGTGTCGTTGTACCTCTCAAGTATTGCTAGATATTTTGTATAATGTAAACCATAATGTTGGGTATGTCTTAGATACCTAAGCACCCTAATTATTACTTTCCAATTATCTTTCCCTGGATTACTGTATACCTACTCAATTTACTCACTACATAAGTTATATCTGGCCTAGTGCAATTCATTAGGTCCATCAAGCTTCCGATTATCCGAGAGTAATCCAATTGTGATATGCCTACACATGTATTCTTTGACAAATAAAGACTAATGTCAACAGGTTTTTGCGGAATGATTATTATGCTTCTCAAACTTTTCCATAATCTTCTCAACATAGTGAGACTGAGATAAGACATATCCTTCAGGTGTTCTTGTGATTTTCATCCCTATAATCATATCTACTACTCTTAGATCTTTCACATCGACCTCTTGTTCAATATTTTCTTTGTGGATTTAATTATGTCATTATTACTACCAATAATAAACATATCATTCGCATAAGAACAAACTATGACATAACCTATATCTATGTTTTTAACATGGACACACTTGTCACATTCATTTGTCTTAAAACCATCCAAAATCATAGCACGATCAAACTTTTTATGCCATTGTGTTTTAAACCATAAATGGATTTGACAAGTTTACGAACAATTTTCTCTTGGCTTGGAACTTTAAACCTTTTGGTTGTTCCATATAGATTTCCTCACCTAACTCACCATTCAAAAAGGTTGTTTTAACATCCATTTGATATATTTCTATATTATGCTACGATTGTTATTATCATACAAATGGATATTATTCTTGTCATCGGTGAATAAGTGTTTAAATAATCAAAGCCTTTCTTTTTCCCGTATCCCTTCATAACAAGCATTGCCATGTATTTGTCAATTGATTCATTTGCTTTATTTTTCTCTTGAATATCCACTTATATCTAAGGGGTTTACATCCTCGTGAAAGATCCACCAGTTCCCACATATAATTTTGCAGAATGGATTCAATATTACTATTCATAACCTCTTTCCATAATGGAGCTTCAGGACATGCCATAGCTTTCATGAAGTTTTTAGGCTCATTTTCTAACAAGTATGTCAGAAAATATGGACTAAAAAATTTAGATATCCTTGCCACCTTGCTACGTCTATGTTCATCTTCTTCATTATCATTTTGTTTTTTACAGTTACCCATAGCAATATCAAAAAGTTCTTTATTTGAACTTGTTCATTTAGCTTCAAAAGTTTTAAACTCTTCAATTTTCTTGCAAGGAAAGATGTGTTTGAAAAACAATGAATTCCTTGACTCAATAATAATATTCACATGCATATCAAGATTTTCAAATCTATGAATTACAAATCTATATGCACTACTATTATTTGCATAATTAATGAACACATAGTCAACAGTTTTTTGTCCTATTTTAGTCATTTTAGGACTAGAGACTGCCACTTTGGTCAAACACCCCTACACTTTGAAATATTTGTAGGTAGGTTGTCGATATTTCCATAATTCATAAGGTGTTTGATTAGTTTTCTTGTGAGATATCATGTTAGGGATAAAGTTGGCTTACATGATTGTTTTTCTCTACAAGTTCTGAGGTAATCTTGAATTAATCAATATAGCATTCATCATCTCTTTAAGGTTTTGAATCTTTCTCTCAACAACTCCATTTGACAGAGGAGAATATAGAGCAATAGTTTGGTGGATAATATTATGTTGAGAACAAAATTTCTCAAATGGTGTATCATACTCATCTCCTCTATCACTCTTTATTACCCTAATAGTTTTGCCAAGTCGAATTTCAACCTAAAGCTTGTTGCTTAAGAGCTTCCAAAGCTTCATCTTTACTTCTCAATAAGTAAACATAGCAATATCAAGTGCAATCATCAATAAAAGTAATAAAGTAATTTTTACTTCCTCTGGTTTGAATAAATTTCAAATCACAAATATTAGTGTGAATTAAACTTAAAGGTTCAGTATTTCTCTTTATTGTATTAAATGACACCTTTAGTAAGTTTTACCTCAACACAAATCTCTCATTTATGATTATGATCAAATTCTAAGTTCGGTAAACATTCTAAAGAAACTAGTCTACACAAAGAATTAAAATTCACATGTCCTAATATATCATGCCACAAATAAGAAGACTCGACAATATAAATAGAAGATGTATTCTTATTATTAATAGTAAAGTTATGGACAACAGTTAGTACATTGAGTTGAAAAGCCTATCACTCAAATATCCTCGCCCCACATACATCCCACTTTTAGAGAGTACAACTTTGTCTGATACAAAAACTAACCTAAACCCATTCTTGATTAGCAATGACCAGGAAATCAAATTCTTGCGAATGTTCAGCATATGGAGTGCATTGTTAAGAGTGAGTTCTTTGCATGAAGTCATCTTGGGCATGACCTTTCTTTGTCCTTTGATTGTAGAGATTGAGGAATTTTTCATAAAGAGTTGTTATCCATTCTCCATCAGTTTGTAAGTCATGAACATTTTCTTATCAACGCGAATATGACAAGTAGCCATAGTGTCCACCCATCATTCCTTAGTGTTTTTCACTAGGTTTGCCTCAGAAACCACATGAGAGAGATTAATGTCTCCCACTCCATTAGAGATGTAGTTGACTTCAGTCATGTGAGCTTATGCTGACCTCTTGCTCAAGCTTCTGCTTTCTTTCTGATTATGACAATCCTTAGTGCAATGCTTGTCTTTGCCGCACACAAAGCACTTTCCTTTGAATTTGTAACGCTCCAAAATAAATAACAATAACCCATTCCATAACATTACTCACAATTGATCAAACAACATCGTCTCTTCTATTCCATTTATTTTTTGGATCAATACAAAAGATGACATATGCAGTATACATTCATAAATCCTAAATTCTAAATCTATAGTATATAAACTTAAATACATGGATTTAAAGTTAAAGTAAACCAAATAATTAAATGCCCTATTGGCTACAACTTTTCAAGTCGATGCTTGGTACAACAAAATGAGTTTAACTCAATATAGGTAAAGCCCAAGGCTTAAACAAAAATAATTACATCAATAAACAAAAATAAAGCCTTTAGCTCCAAGTCCTTCCAAGCTACGTCCTTGGTGAAGGCATATCATCAACACCTTAAAGTTGTTTTCCACATAGGGTGAGCCATAGCCACAGCCCAATAGAGATAAATCTTAGCAAAATTATAATGTGAATGCACATGCATGCCATTTGTCAAACATTTCTCGTTTTCCAACTCAAAACAATGCAATGCTAAATTATAAAACTGTTCATGAAAATAATCCTTTTATAATAGAAAATAGGGCAATGGATACAAAAATACTAGAAATTTCTAGGTACGTGTCTACTAGTATGCTATATAGTTATAGCAATCTAGGTTTTTCCTCGACTTTCATTGTGTCTGAACTCGAGTTTTGTGGTTGAATGTTATTGTCTATATCTTGTTTCCATCCTTTAAGTCCTTGTATTCGAGTTTTCGGATGTGTTGGGCGAGTTTGGAACAGGTTAGTTGTGAGTTGGTTCGAATGGTTGCTGCCCAGGTTTTGGTCTTTTTGCTCGAGTGAGGCTTTTTTCGCTCAAGCGAGGCTTTTTCCGCTGGAGCGAGCCCTGGGTTTGCTTCTTTGCTCGAGCGAGCTTTCTTGCACTCGAGCGAGCCTTGTGTGGTGTGTCTCTTCGCTCGAGCGAACATTCTTGTGCTCGAAAGTGCGCTTCACGCTCAGAAGATTTTAAGGTTGGTATTCTTCGCTCGAGTAAGCTTTGTATTATTTGTTCCTTCGCTCGAGCGAGAACTCTTGCGCTCGAGCGTGCGTCTGCGTTGGTTCAGACCTGAAGCTTTGCATTGTTCGCTGGAGCGACGCTTTTTGCGCTGGAGCGACGCTTCTTGTGCTTAAACGAGCTCTTTTGTTGTGTCTGGTCGCTCGAGCGACAGCTCCTTCGCTTAAGCGAGCCTCTCATACATCAGTTCGCAGCAGCGTGATTTTTATCACTTTTTCATCTCTTTTTCACTTCAAACACTAAATCCGGCTATCTCTCTCTCTAAACTCTCTCTCTCTCTACAAATACACCTTGTTCTAGGGCCCTTCTACCCTACTCTCTTTGTTAAAAAGCTAGAGCATTGTGTGGGCTATCTTTTGATCCGAAAAAGTTTGGATTTGGAGCATCTTGGGTTTCTCTCTTTATCTCCTTTGAGCTTCTCCATTTGAGGTAGAGATAATCTACTCCTTAATATGAGTTTTGACATAAATTGTGGAATTTTGGAAGTTTGGGTGAAGTTAGGGTTTGAGTTTGAAATCATGAAAGATGGGTTTTCTAATTTGGGGTTCATTGTGTATGTGAGGTCTTGAGTTTGGGCTCTCCTGTATATAATTGATGAAATTTGGCCTTGGTTACAATTTTTGAGAAAGGGAAAAAATGCCTTAATTGAGATTAAATAAATTATTTGTTTAAATAATGAAATCAACCGTGGAAATATGAAATTGGTTTGAGAATCATGAAATTTGAGGAAATTGTGATCAAATGGTGTAGTTGGATTGATAAGTCACTCACTTGTGAAAAATATGATAATTTATCTGTTTGATAAATTTATTTATCTGTTTAGAAATATCTGTTTTGGGCTATCAGTTGAGGATAGCCATGATTGTTGTAGAAACTGCATGATGATTAGGTGAATTAAAACTAATCAGTTGGAATATGTCATTGAATATGACGGTTGGATATAAACATTGAATATGTGATTGAATTGGTCATTGTATATGACAACGTGTTTAAATACATTGTATATGTATCTTTGTTTAAGAGGAGATAGGGGATGTACTCCATTGTTTGGAAAGAGATAGGGGATGAACTCCATTGGTAATTAAGTTAGCCGGAGTGTTTAGGGTGAAAGTCCCGAAATCTTTTATATATTTGGGTGCCGGTTCCCTTAGACGTAGTTCCGTAAAATGGCAAGATAATGGAAGTGTATGAATGATGTTTATAATTAAAGTGTTAATAATATGAGTTGTAGTCTCATTTTGAAATGTTTTGATATCAATGAACTAAGTCAATGAATTGATTTGGATGAATAAATGGAAGGGGAATGAAATATGGATGTCAATATTGATTGGTCATGGAAATGATGTATGTTAGTTCACAAGTGTTAAACATTTATTGGATGCTAATGTTTTAGTTAATTCTCATATACTGTTTAGCATATCTCTACTAGGCATTGGCTCACCCTACTTGGGACACCATTTTTCAAGTACAGGGGACATGCCGCCTCCAAGGTCTTAGCTTGGGAGATTTAGGAGTTGAAGACTCCGTTTTGTTATTTGTATTTTGTGTTAAATGTAAATCCAAGCCGAGGGCTTTCTATGTATAGAGTTAGGACTCTTCTTTTATTGTAACCAAGTGTTGACTTGAAAAGTTGTAGCCCGTAGGGCATTTATTTTGCTGTTAATATGTAATATCTTTTGTAAAGAAGACTTTGATAAATGAAATATAACTTTTCTATTATGTTTATGGATCTTATAAATGATTGTTTTATGTCTTTTTTTGAGGGTGTTACAAGCTCTACCAAAGCCATTTTACTTATACTAACCGAAATGATCGACACCTAACCGTGCGGGTTTCTGAACTTTCACCAAAGACACACAAGCCAACATCATAACTACAACCACACCCCCTAACCAAATTCACCAAGGTATTCACCCTTTTTTTTTTCCCTTCAAAATCAATACATTTACAATGTTCAATATGAAATGATGCTCAATGCACAATGTATGAGAAATTAGTTTTAATTCAACCTAATCCTCATGCAATGTCTGGAACAATCAAGACTATCATCCACCGATAGTCCAAAACAGACATTTCTATGCACAGATAGTTTTCAATCAAAGGATATCATTTCATCTTCTTACAATGGGAGTGATATTACATATCCAACTCCACCATCATCATCAATAACAAAATCATAGTTCCAATCTTATAAAACCCAACATCATTTTCCATTTCCTTTTACAAATCGAAATATCCAAAAGTTAGAACAAAACCCCATTTTCTTACAAAAATAAATTTAAAGAAAAGATATCCAACCTTTTAACACATCTCACCCATGAACACATCCCCACAATTATTCTCAAGAATCCATTTAGAAAACCCCTATTTTGATTTCAAGTTCAAACCCTAAATTTTCCTAAAAATCCCCAAACCATTAAACCTTTCAAGAAGCAAATAATCAAGTTAAAAACCATATTAAAGGTCAAAGAAATCCCTACCTCAAAGTAGAAGACAAAAATGAAACATGGGGTAGAACTTGACTGTCACGACTCAAACTTGCCCTTATAAGTTTAGCTTCATAACCGACCAGTAATCCTTGGATTACCAAAGGCCTCTATACAGAATAACATATAATTAAGGGGCTAGCGGAAGCAACTTACAAAAAATAATGTCCATAGAGCTGTGTAAACATACATGAAGCAGAAAAAGTAAAAACTTTATATACATATAAGTGACGTCAGGTCAAATAACCAACAGTCTTACGTCGCCTGATAAACAGACAAAACAGAATGGGACTTAACCCAATGTACAGATAAACAGAGACTTGTTCAGATTTCAGTAAAAGAAAACAAAGTCTTAAACTTAGTTTACAAAACTCGACCACTTGACTTTTTTGGAACCTCCTCGGAAGGTACAAAGGTTGGCTGACAAAATGAAACTCTAGGCAATCAACTATGAGCCTGGTTACGCGCCTAGTCACCTACAAACATAAATAATACAGTGAGTTGGAGCCTAATGAATAATAATAGAGTAAAGGTTTTATGAATGATGTCCATAATAAATTCAGAATAAAGAATTCAGTTTATAACAGAAATTGATTCATATTCTTTTTCAGAAATCAGTATTCATAACAGAAATGGAATCAGAATTATATTTATAATCAGAATTTGCAGTTAATCGCACGTGATACATCCATTAGCACTAACAAAAATAGTTGATCCATAAAAGGACAGCCATGAAGGCATACAGTTGATTCATGTGCACGGAGACGGTATAGTTGGCTCATGAGGCATACAGTTGGCCCATAAATGTGACGTATATAGAAGGATCCATAACAGTTGGCTCATAAGACGTATAGTTGGCCCATAATTGGGACATACAGAAAAGATAATAGATGTCATCTAAAGCTAATGATACCACGAATACATGTCAGAAATATTGGACAACCATTTATTCATACAGAAAATAACAGTTCAGAAAACAGATCATCTTATATCATTTAGAAAATACTTATAATTGAACATAGCTTTACAGAGTTATTACTCACAGTTAGCTCCAATAGTAGATAGATAGAGCAGATAAAGTAGACAAATAGAGTAGATAACCAGATAGTCTACGGTGCGTGACCTATACAAACACAGAATGGATACACATTGGAAACACACGCTCAGAATTCATTTACTTTATTTCTTTCTTGTCTGGGTGTGTTTTTATTCTTTATCCTCATTACAATGTCTTAATTAGGGCTTAAGAATGCTTAGGATGCAATGAGAATACCAAAATGTGCAATGGAATACTTAGTCAAATTTTCAAAAATAGGGCAGTCAGCTTGAGCGTAACTTCTGTTGCTCGAGCGGTCCGTTAAATCTGTAAAAGTACTGGTTGCGTGATTTTTTTCACTTGACAGATGCTCGACCGTATGGGTAAATAGGGTCTCCTCTTAAGTGCAACTTCCTACACTTAAGCAATCTGCAAAAGTATGTAAAACTTCTGGGGGCTCTCATTCTATACTCGAGTGCAACTTCTGTCGCTCGAGTGGAGGGTCAAAAATAAGCGCAGGTTCTACTGCTGGAGCCAACCCCCAAACTCTACAAAAGTACTGGGAGCTCACATTCTCCGCTCAAGTGCAAAGTCCACCGCTCAAGCGAAGCATGCAAATTCTAGAATTTCCAGATTGTAGTTCCAAGTTTAAAATCCATTTTTCTTGTACCAAAACATGTCCCTTTTGGGCCAAACTTGAGAAAACACTTGTAAAATTATAACACATCATGCATTAAAGAACATTTCACAAAATCAAGGCCCATAAGCAAGTTAATTGTTCAAAATCAAGCTTGGAATGTTGAAAACATAACATGCATGTATTTTCTTGAGTTCAAACTTTCCAAATCTTGGTAGAATGAGTTGTTTAGTACAAAAGCATGTTGAATTCTTCAAACAGAACCAAAACATGAACATGGACGTAAGAATTCCTTGGAAACAACTTCAAAATGATGTGATATATGCACGCATGTATATAATTAGCTCATTTCTTCTATGATTGCCATGATTCTAACTTGTTCTCTTCACTTTCATACAATTACCCCTATATGACTCATGAATTCACCTCCTATGTACTTTATTTCCAAGAATCAAAGAAGGAGTTCATACCTAAGATGTGAATTCAGAGGATTCAAGCTTAATTCTCTAAGTCTTCTACTACTTCCTTTCGATTCCCTCTTCTCCCGGCTTTTGATCTCAATTTCTTACTCACTCTCACTTTCTTACGTTTGTGTGTATGTGTGTGTCCAAGAGTGAGGAAAATGAAGTCTAGAGGGTATATATAAGTCTTATATAGGCTAATTAAGGGACTTAATTAAACTTAGCTTAAGACTAGTTAATTACAAGTACTTTATTCTAATTATTTCGTTTTGAATCGAATTTCAATTCTACTTACTATAAAATCCCACAAATACTCAATTACACAGAAACTCAGTCAATTTTACATTCGGTAGCCAATAATTCACAGTAACAAATAGAATTCTGAACAAATATTTCTATAATAGACAGATATGATGCAATTAATACATAACTCATACAGTTAATGTAGAATTTCATCTAAAGTACGTATTAGGCATTTTTAATCATGGATTCTAGGCTAATCACAGGTTGGGGTTGTTACAGTCTTTCCCCCTTAAAGAGTTTGGTCCTCCAAACTCAAATTACCTTCATTTTGAAAGAACATCGGATCCAAAAGATACAAATCAGGGTATCTCTTCATCAAATCTTCTTCGATTTCCCATGTTGTGTAAGTTCCTCCGTGATTTTTCTAGTCAACTTTCACCAATGGGATTTCTTTGTTTCTTAGCCTTTTGATCCTTCGATTGACAATCTGAATCGATCATTTTTCATAAGTAAAATCATCTTTCAATAATACATTTGTTGGCTCAATCATGTGTAAAGGATCTTTCAAGTAATCTATGAGCATCGAAATGTGAAAGACATTATGCATTTGTTCTATGATTAGAGGTAAGGCCACTTGGTATGTTACGAATTAATTTTCTCTAGAATCTCATATGAACCAATGTATCTCAAAGACAACTTCCCTTTTACTCCAAATCGTGTTTGCAATTTCTAGGAGTTACTTTGATAAACACATGATCCCCAACTTCATATTCTCTATCTCTTCTTTGGACATCCGCATAACTCTTTTGGCGACTTTGTGCAGTTTTCAAACGTTGTTGAATCAATGTCACTTTCTCAGTTGTTTCTTGAACCAGTTTTGGTCCCAACAAAGGTCTATCACCTACCTTGGCCCAACAGATCGGAGAATGGCATTTTTTACCATACAAAGCTTCATAAGGAGCCATTTCAATACTTGAGTGATAGTTATTGTTGTACACAAACTCGGCCAGAGGCAGATAAGTCTCTCAATTTCCTTGGAAATCTAGTACACACATTCTGAGCATGTCTTCCAAGGTTTGAATGGTTCGTTCAGATTGGCTATCTATCCGTGGGTGATAAGCACTACTCAGCGTCAATTCAGTTCCCAAGGCCTGTTGCAAACTTTGCCAAAATCTTGAAGTGAATTTGGAATCCCTGTCAGATATAATGGATATTGGCACCCCGTGTAGTCTCACAATCTTATTCACATAGATGTTAACTACTTTATCCGTATTATAAAAAGTTTTAACAAATAAGAAATGAGCAAATTTAGTCAACCAATCAACTATGACCCAAATAGAATCCATACCTCAGGAGAAGCGAGACAGTCTAACAATGAGGTCCATTGTGATATGCTCTCATTTCCATTCTAATATTGGAAACGGTTGGAGTAGTCCAGCGGGTCGTTGATGTTTAGTCTTTACTTGCTAGCAATGCAAACATCTAGCCACAAAATCAGCAATACATTTCTTCATTCCAGGCCACCAAAAGTTCTATTTCAAATCTTTGTACATTTTCGTATTTCTAGGATGCATGGCAAATTTTGAACTGTGAGCCTCGGTCATAACATGTTTTCTTAATTCTAAACAATCTAGCACACATAGCCTATTCTGAAATTTCAATACGTTATTCTCAATTATGAATCCTGGCCTTGGTTTTGTGTCAATCTCATCAACAATCCACTTCAAGAATTCATCTTGCAATTGTTTCTCTCTAATTTCTTCGATAATTGCAGGCTAGGTAGAGATGGCAGCTAGAATTCCACCATGTTCACATAACCCAATTTCAATCTCATTCCTCTCTAAGTCACATAACAAGTCTTCTTGACCGATAAGCAAACATGATAGATTCCCAATTGAATTCCTACTCAATGCACTTGCAACGGTATTTGCCTTTCCTGGATGATACCGAATTTGCAAGTCATAGTCTTTTATCAACTCAAGCCATCGTCTTTATCTCATGTTCAATTCCTTTTGAGTAAAGAAATATTTGGAGCTTTTATGATCAGTGTATACTTCGCAAGTCACACCATACAAATAGTGTCTCCAAATTTTCAAAACAAACACGACAGTTGCTAGTTCAAGGTCATGAGTTGGGTAGTTCTTTTCATGAGATTGAAGTTGGTGAGAAACATAAGCAATCACTTTCCCATTTTGCATAAGTACACATCTCATACCTTTGTATAACACATCACTATAAATTTGAAATCCATCTGTACCATTAGGCAGAGTCAGAATTGGTGTTGTCACTAAGCTGGTCTTTAACTCTTGAAAAGTAGATTCTCTTTGGTCATTCCAATCAAATGGCATATTTTTGTGTGTTAGTTGTGTCAAAGACATATCAAGTTTGGAGAAATCTGTTACAAATCTGCGGTAGTAATCCGCAAGCCCTAAAAAGCTTCTGACTTGGCCAATCCACAATAGCTTCGATTTTCTATGGGTCAACAGAGATGCCATCTTTATTGATTACATGCCCTAGAAATGTTACATAGTTAAGCTAAAACTCGCATTTGGATAGTTTTGCATACAATTTATTTCCTCTCAAGATCTGTAAGGCAGTTCTCAGATGACATTCATATTCTTCCCTACTTTTAGAATAGATCAGAATATCATCAATAAACATAACTATAAATTCATCAAGAAATTATTTGAACACCCTATTTATTAAATCCATGAACGCCGCAGGTGCATTAGTTACCCCAAATGGCATCACCAAAAATTCATAGTGCCCGTATCTAGTTTTGAATGTAGTTTTCTCTATATCTTCTGGCTTGACCTTTAACTGGTGATACTCGGATCTAAGGTCTATCTTAGAGAACACTTGTGCTCCTTGAAGTTGGTCAAACAAATCATTTATTCGAGGCAGTGGATATTGGTTCTTCATGGTTACTTTGTTCAATTCACGGTAGTCAATACATAACCTTAAAGACCCATCTTTCTTTTTAACAAACAAAACTGGAGTACTCCAAGGTGAAGTACTCGGATGGATAAATTTCTTGCCTAGTAGTTCTTGTAGTTGGGTTTTCAATTTTTTTAGTTCAGAGGTTGACATTTGATATGGGGTTTTGAAATTAGTTGTGTTCCAAGTACGACATCAATAGTAAATTCAATTTCTCTATCGATTAAATCCCCGGGTAGGTCAATAGGAAACACATCAGGAAACTCACAGACAACAAGAATGGTTTCCACATTAAGCTTATCGGAGGTCTCAGTTAAAACACAACACAGATAACCCTGACATCCCTTCCTAAGCAATTTGACAGCTTTCATGAGAAAAATCAAGTACGAGAGAGGAACTACCTACTTCCCAATAAATACAAACTCAGGCAACCCTGAAGGTCGAAACACAACAGATTTAGAAACACAATCAATTGTAGCATGATACTTAGTCAACCAATCTATCCCCAATATGTAGTCAAAATGATCAATAGACACAGGCATCAGATCAACATATAGCAGCACACCACTAATCACAACATTACATGCAGAATACACGCAAGCACATAGCATAGAATTCCCGGATGGATTAGATACAAATAACACATAATTTATGGAATCTAATGGTTTAGTTAGCCTTCGGGCAGAAGCATGTGATATAAAAGAATGCATAGAACCGTAACACATAGGCATTCTGAGCACAGATATAAATTATACCTGACACTACTGATTTAGTATTACAGACATCACTTGGCACAAGTACAAAAACTCTACCTTGCCTCAGAGGTTCTTTTCCAGTATTAGTTCTTACATTTGTTCTTAATGCAGAAGCAGATCCCGCTGAACTTGCTACAGGGCAGTTGGCATTTTCAGACCCAATTGGATAATCTTTTATCATGTGGCATGTCTCGTCACACAGGAAGCAAGTACCAGATACACAAGGGCAAACCCCTCTACATCTTCTTCCACATTCAGCACAACCAGGTGCGGATCCACTACTTTGACTTGAACGACTAGTAGATCCCATATTTTGCTTCTTATTCGTAGCAAATGAACGACCCTTTTTGAAACTAAATCCAGATCTTTTACCTCTCCATTCAGTTGTTGGAGCTTAAGTCTGTTTCAGTGCAGCAAAGTTGGCTTCAACCATTAAGGCTCTATCAAGCACATCCACATATTTGAGCAGTTTTAATACACTGACCCTATCAAACACTTCCAAAGTCAAGCCTCCTTCAAATTTCTGAGCCTTTTTATAGTCTGAATCTACCATATGAGGAGTAAATCGAGCTAACTCGGTGAATTTAGCCTCATACTTGGCCACAAACATGTTGCCTTGCTTCAACTGTTCAAATTCAGAAACCTTGCGATCTCTGAAGCACTGAGGGAAATATTTTGCATAGAAGATTTCCTTAAATTGACTCCATGTCATGGCCCCAATATCATTTCTGATCAACATCCACCAACGTCGGGCTTCCTCTTTTAAAGTATAGGTGGCCAGTAGAACTTTCTGAGTTTCTGAACACGGAAACACTTCAATAGTTTCTCTATTTCTAGCATCCATGTCTCGGCTTTTAATGGCTCAATACCACCCAAAAAGGTTGGCGGCTTCATTTTAGAGAATTTCTGAGTCAATGAGATAATGTCGGTGTTCTCAGTCTCTACTTGGATCGGAGGGGGTGGAGGAAGCAGAGGTTGTTGTCTTCGTTGCTGTCTTAATGATTCTGTTAAGGCTTCAAGCATTTGTTCCATTCAGCTCATATGAGTCTCAGAGGATTCAGTGGCATCATTACTGCTTGTATTCTCCATTTTCTATAGGTAAAAAGAGCACTAACAAACACAGGCAAGTAATCCTTTACAGTATTCAATTTCAGTTCATTTCATTTCAGTGTCAATGTATTTTGGTTCAAATATATTTGCATGATGTCACACACTCACACATGCTGATACAATGTCCCTAGTCCTTACTAGGACATCCTATAGCTCATATGGACTCGTGTATGCGATAGAACACGTGCTCTGATACCACTCTTTTACGACCAAAACCCGCCTCTATAGGTTTAGCGTCATAACCGACCAGTAATCCTTGGATTACCAAAGGCCTCTATACAGATTAACATATAATTATAGGGCTAGCGAAAATAACTTACAGAAAATAATGTCCATAGAGCTATTCAGACATACATGAAGCAGAAAAAATTAAAACTTTATATACAAAGTGGCGTCGCGTCAAATAACCAACAGTCTTACGTCGCCTAACAAACAAACAAAACAAAATGGGACTTAACCCAATATACAAATAAACATAGACTCGTTCAGATTTCAGTAAAAGAAAACAAAGTCTTAAACTTAGTTCACAAAACTCGACCACTTGACTCTTTTTGGAACCTTCTCGAGAGGCACAAAGGTTGGCCGACAAAACGAAACTCCAGGCAATCAACTATGAGCCTGGTCACGCACCTGATCACCTACATACATAAATAATACAGTGAGCTAGAGCCTAGTGAATAATAACAGAGTAAAGGTTTTATGAATGATGTCCATAATAGATTCAGAAAACAAAATTCAGTTTACAACAGAAATGGATTCATATTCTTGTTCAGAAATCAGTATTCATAACAGAAATGGAATTAGAATCATATTCACAATCAGAATTTATAGTTAATCGTACATGATACATCCATTAGCACTAACAGAAACAGTTAACCCATAAAGGGACGGCCATGAAGGCATACAGTTGATTCACGTACACGGAGACGGTTGTAGACTTGGGCGCTTTATTCCGAACACCCGATAATGAAAGTTACATTGTGCAATCTTTTGAATTCTCAGCAAAGAAATTTGGATTCAAGCTCTAATCCCAAACCTTGCACCCCATTTTGGCCAAACTATTTTAGACTTTAAAACCCTCTTTTTTCAAAATATTTTTTCCAAATGCTTCCATGATGTTCCGAGGCTCGCATTTCGTTTAAAACATTGCACTTTTCGGTAAACCGAGTAAAGGCAAAGTGGAAATAAATTGAAGGGAGGTGAACTCTTTGAAAAATCTTTCAAAACATCTTCTCTATAGGTTTGGAGTTGAAGGAAATAGGAGGGGAGTGAAGAAAACTAGTTTAGGAAGAAGTTGAGCATCAAATCGTTGAGAAATAATGAGCAGCTTTCACTAAAATAGGCATATCTCTTTTCACATTTAGAAATTAGATATGAGGCCACCACCATTGGAAAGTATACTTTCGAAGCTTCAATTTAGACTCAAGAATCACCTAAATCCGAGTCTAGATGAGGGAGATATGCCCGTTTGAATTCGAGTCTGAAATGCAAATTTTTAGACCCGGCAGGGTCCATTTAGAACTGGCCGTGCCTCATTTAGGCCCGGCCGGGCCTTAATGAAAACTTTTCTAGACTTGCTTTTTTGGCCCGGCCGTGTGTTTTTGGGCCCAGCCGTGGGTTTTGGAGCTCGGTCGGGTCTCGATGGCGCCAAATAGACAGTTGGCGGGAATTGAACAAATATCTTTGTTTGAAGATATTTTTGACCATTTTGGCTCAAATTCTATAAATAGAGTCCCTGCATTCAGAATTCAAGGTTATCAAAATTTTCAAAAGCTTTGAAGAGCTAAATAGACCTGCTTCCATCTTCCTTCCTCCTTTGACCCTCAAACCTTCTTTAGCTATACATACACAATATATACACTATTAGAGCTTGTTCTTAAAGCTTTATTGAAGTTTGAAACCATATTTCATAAAACTTGAGGGTGTTGGAATCAAGTTTGTTTAACTACAAGTATCCTCTCTTTCAAGAGGTATAACCTTTGCATCTTCTTCCTTATTTCTCTTTTACTATTTTCTTTTCTTTTCCATGCTTTGTGCACTGTTTTGGGACTGTTTTGTGGGCTGAAATTTGTGATTTAAGAGCTACCAAAGATGGAGGGGTTAACCACCCTTCCTTGAACCTTATTCCAAGCTTATATCCTTATGTTTCCCACTTATTTCTCTGATTTTAGCCACTATTTTGGGGCTATTTTTGGACTATTTTCAGAGGCTAAAATATGGTTCAGAAGTCCCATAAGTGGAGGGGTTAGCCACCCCTCCTTAGCTTTGCTTACTAGCTTTGTATCTCTTTGTTTTTGCCTATCTTTTTGTGCTCTTTTAACATGGTTTTAGCTACTATTTTTTACACTTTAGGGGCTGTTTTAGGGCTGTTTTAATTTATTCAAATAGTTTATGCTTTGAATATTATGATTGTTGTATTGTAAGTCCTCATGGCTTTGGTTGTTTCGGCCTTAGACACCGACTCATTTGAGTTGATAGCTCTTTCTTACTTAATTCCATGTAATGAGTCTCACTTGTGTAGTGAATCAACCTTGCATAATCATTTCTGCAACCTTCCTTCTTTCTTGGTTTTTCTTTTCGTTTTGAGAGTTGTTTCAACCAAATGTTGTTCAAACATGAGAAAGATACATACAATGCTAAATGGTTTAATCTCTTCGGAGGTTCATTATTAGGGAATTACTTCTCTCTAATGTTGAAAACAACTTCTCGTTTGATGCTTCTTCCCTTTTAGTGGACGTAACTCTCATTATTGGACAAATTGATTAAGTAATGGAAAGGTAAATAAAAAAGGATTAATAAAATTGGCTTAAAACGAATGAACCAACCAACGTAAAGAAAATGAGTTGTATTGGTTGGATTCGGCCGGATGTTATGTCGAATCCATCGCTTTGAGAATTGTCACTTATCAGTTCATGATATTTTGACAAAACTTGAGACGTGTCTATCTCCCTCTTTGAGCCTCCATGATGAGAGGGAGGGGTGGTCGTCTTCATTGCATTTATTAATTATTTTGTCCAAATTGTGTTCGAAATCGCTGCCATCAACTTGTGCCTATTGACGCTTTCGCACTCAAATTCACTTTTCTCTTGAGTCTCATGATCGAGGAGAGCAAAAGGACAAACATGGCTTAGAAATGTTACATTCTGCTTTATTTTTCCCAAAGCACAAAAATAGATTTTTGCAAGAAATTAGGGCACGACCGCCTTGTTTGGACCTAGTCAGCCTCATTAGGAGCCACCTGCTCCAATATATGGTAAATAGTGTGTTTTTGTCAAACAGAGGGCAAGTGGTCGAGGTGAAATAGAACAGCTTTCCCAAGAGGCGATAGAGCAATTTCTGAGGATTGTCTTCGTCGGCGCGCGTGGGATCTTTGTTCATTCTTTATTTATTATTGTTGTAATAAATTAGATAGTTATTTCTTTATTGTTTCTTCGGATTTGTAATAGTTAGTCTTAATTCGGATGCTTGGACTCTCATTCAGACCCTCTTTAGGGCAAATTGTAATAATGTGTATTTCTTTCAACCCCACGTCTTTCTCCTTTTTATTTACCCGCTTATGATGGATAGTTTAGAACATCATGTTTTTGTTTAGCATTTCTCGTGACTTGCATCCATTGTCTTGCGTGCATTAGGCCCGGCGCATCATTCTAACAAAGCATTGTTATTTCTTAAATTCTTTCAATACGTGCTTAGACCGTATGCCATCAAATTGATTCAAATACCATGTTAGTAGCCGAACCCATTAATTGCATCTTATATGCGCCGCATTAGTCATTTTGCATTAGTTAGAGACATGCATGTTTTCTAATTATTTTGCTTTGTTTTGGCTCGGAGTACTAGGTGAGCATTTGATTGCTTTAGCATAATGCATGCGTGTGATTGTTGTCATGTCATCAAGTATAAATTCCATAAGGCTAACTACTTAAGTGATATAACTGTTTGAATGCCTGCGGATGAAGGCTAATTGCTTAAATTAGGATAATTTGCTTAAATGTACATATGAGCCCACTTTTTCAAGTGGTACGTATTCAAACAAATATGAAATCAAAGTGTTCCAACTTTTGCAAATTAGTCTATACTTGTGTGCATCACATAATAAAATAGCCTAATAATTAGAACAAGAGAATATAATGTAAATAAGAATCACATCATGATTAGTAGAGGTCGATCTTTGATCAGGCGAGTGGGGTGCTCAATTCATGACCTTTCCCTCCCGTACCTAAGTTCCCGAGCCGAGACACTTTGGTGATGACGGATAAGTGGCCTTTAGCACGAGTCACAGGTTTCCTAAATTTTCTAAAAATATTTAGGTGTTGACTTTGTAATCTGGCAAAGCAATCCATTTTTGGCATTTGATTCAAAATCGATTTTCCAAAAGAATTGTTGGATTTTGACTCATTTGTGTTTATCTATTTCACATTACACTTGTGAAATCAGAATTAGAACCACAAGAGTCTGAACTATAGGGCTAATCGTATTCAAAAGGAGCACGAAAAGCAAGCTACAACGGTACAGTTGGCTTATAAGACGTACAGTTGGCCCATAAATGGGACGTACATAGAAGGATCCATAACAGTTGGCTCATGAGACATACAGTTGGCCTATAATTGGGACATACAGAATAGATAACAGATGTCATATGAATCTAACGATGCCACGAATACATTTTAGAAATTTGGACAACCATTCATTCATACAGAAAATAATAGTTCAAAAAAAAAATCATCTTATATCATTCAGAAAATACTTATAATTGAGCATAGCTTTACAAAGTTATTAGTCACAGTTGGTTTCAATAGCAGATAGACAGAGCAAATAAAGCAGACAAACAGAGTAGATAACCAGATAGTCTACGACGCGCGACCTACACAAACACAGAACGGATACACATTGGAAACACACTCTGGGAATTCATTTACTTTATTTCTTTCTTTTCTGGGTGTGTTTCTAATCTTTATCCTCATTACAATGTCTTAATTAGGGCTTAGGAATGCCTAGGATGCAATGAGAATGCCAAAATGTGCTATGGAACACTCAGTTAAAATTTCAAAGACAGGGCAGTCCGCTCGAGCGCAACTTCTGTCGCTCTAGTGGTCTGCAATGTCTACAAAAGTACTGATTGCGTGATTTTTTTCACTCGACAAACGCTCGACCATCGCTCGAGTGCAAGACTGGGTAAACATGGTCTCCACTCGAGCGCAACTTACGCCGAGCTGCAAAAAGTCTCAGAAACTTTTAGGAGCTCTCATTTTATGCTCGAGCACAACTTCTATCGCTCGAGCGGAAGGTCAAAAATAAATTGGTAGCTCGAGAGTTACGCTGCCGAGCCAACCCTCAAACTCTACAAAAGTACTGGGAGCTCACATTCTCCGCTCAAGCGTAGACTCCATTGCTCGACGGAGGGTGTAAATTCTGGAATTTCCAGATTGCAATTCTAAATTCAAAATCCATTTTTCTTGTACCAAAACATGTTTTTTTTGGGCCAAAACTAGAGGAAACACTTGTAAACTTATAATACATCATGCATTAAAGATTATTTCACAAAATCAAGGCCCATAAGCAAGTCAATTGTTCAAAATCAAGCTTGGAATGTTAAAAACATAATATGCATGTATTTTCTTGAGTGCAAACTTTCCAAATCTTGGTAGAATGAGATGTTTAGTACAAAAGCAGCATAACATGCATATAAGAATTCCTTGGAAACAACTTCAAAATGATGTGATAGATGCATGCGTGTATGTAATTAGTTCATTTCTTCCATGATTGCCATGATTCTAACTTGTTCTCTTCACTTCCATACAATTACCCCTATATGACTCATGAATTCACCTCCTACATACTTTATTTCCAAGAATCAAAGGAGGAGTTCATACCTAAAGTGTGAATTCAAAGGATTCAAGCTTAATTCTCCAAGTTTTCTACTACTTCTTTTCGATTCCCTCTTCTTCAAGCTTTTGATCTCAATTTCTTACTTCTCTCCTTTCACGCTTTGTGTGTGTGTGTGTGTGTGTGTGTGAGAAAGAGAGAGGAAAATAAAGTCTAGAGGGTATATATAAGTCTTAGATAGGATAATTAAGGGACTTAATTAAACTTAGCTTAAGACTAGTTAATTGCAAGTACTTTATTACAAT